>JARQOD010003596.1:0-63098 GCA_033576555.1 Oophaga sylvatica
CCATCGGGAGGTGGATTTCTTGAACTTTGTTTTAAACAAAGGCATAGAAAAATACAAAAACAAATAGACATTTCATATAAATAGATAAAATATTTTTGTAAAGGACCCCACCAAACCTTCAACGTGGGCCTGGGGGGGCGCGGGAAATCTGAATGAGACCCACTCAGTGCCCACCATACGGGTTTTATGTTCAAAAGGTGGGTGTGCTGGTAGAAAATCACAAAGTGCAACTAAAACAAGATCAGTTTTGGGGGCTGGCTCAGTCCCAGCCTCAGAGTCCATCAAAAACATTTTCAAGTAATTTTTATCTAAAAATATTAAAAAATTTTATCCAAATACTTAGTAAACTATTTGCTGGACACTTTGATAACGAATGGGATCTCCCTTTTCGTTGTCTTCTGATCTACGTGGAGTGCTTCAGGTATATTAATCTCTAACCCAACTTTTCTACGAAAGGGGCAAACTATAAACTGCCTCAATTTTTTCTATGGTCTGGAAAGCACTGATGGCTGGGGGGTAGAGTTGGCGTTTACTTTCCGAATCCAAAGTATGGGAAATGGGAATGGTATCGGAACACAAAAAATTCGGCGATACCCGATCCCGATAGGGAAATACAATGTAATCAGGGAACAAAATATGGGAATTTAAAAAAAACCCATTCTTCCCTTTTGGTTAAAATTGCAAAAGGGAAAAACAACAAAGAGAAAATGTGAATTTATTGGGGGAGGGGGTTTGAGGAGCTTAAAAGGGCTAGAGTTTAAACAATGCAATGGATAGAAATTTAATATTTCTTTTTTGAAATCTTTGGATTGACGAAGAAATTGACAATGTGTTAACCTTTTTCTATTTTGTCAAATATTCTGTTTAAACAATTTTTATGTTTTTTCACCTTTTTAACTTTTCACACACTTTCCCCTTCAAATTCAGCAAAAACATCTTTTCAAAAATTATTTTTAACTTCACCAAAAAATTTCTAAAAATTTTGCTATTCATTTTTTTTTTAAACATTATTAATTGTTTTATTAAACAGTTTTTTTCTTCATATTTATTTTTTCATTTCTTCCTATTACCTTTTATCATATTCTTATTTGTGACGACATTCCTGTCTTGTAATCTGTAAAACTCGAATTTTATCCTTCCCGTTTTGCGTCAGAAAGATTTTATTACAACAGTTTTTGCCCCGGGTTCGTTTAACCTGCAGCAGATCGGGGCATTTTCCCGGGCACCAGAGGAGGAACGGACTCCCCCCATCACGCTTAGTCTTCTTTGCTTAGAAATTTTGGGGATATATTTTGCTCTTCATTTTGGGCTTTTTCAAAAATTCTTTCTGCTTTTGATTTTGCTTATTGTTTTTTTTCTCTTTTTGTATCTTGTATTTGTCTTAACCTTTTTTTCCTGTTGGGATGGTACAAAAAGCCAAGGAAGTAACGAGGACCAAACTGACTGTGCTGGAACCCGGGGGGTTTTGCAGAAGGAAAAGAGCCAATGGGAAAACCCAAGGGCCCCGACGTTACTGGGACACGGGGTTAAAACAGGAGGGGCCGTGCTCCAAACCTACCAAGGCCACAGACGTTGCTGGAACTCGGATACCGACATGGAGGCACCTAGCCAAAGGCACTGCGGGAACCAGTGACGGTAACGGGAACCCGGGTGGGTAGCAGAAGGTTTTAAGAGCCAAAGAAAGAAAAGAGGACCACTTTATGTGCGGAACCCCGGGGGTCAGCAGAAGGAAAAGAGCCAATGGCACAACCCAGGACCACTGACGTTACGGACAAAGGGGTTAATAAGCAGGGGACCTGTGCCCAAAGCACTACCAAGGACCCGCAGACGTTGCGGAACTCGGGAAACCGACATGGAGGCACCAGGCCAAAAGGGACTGCGGAACCCGTGACGGTACTGGAACCCGGGGGGTGCAGAAGGTACCCCCTGAAATTAAAGTTGAGGGGAACAGGAGTTTGCCGTTCCACAGCAGGGGGGAAAAGCTGCTTAATGAACCCCGTTAACACGGACAAGTGTTAAAAAGTCTAACAGCCTTCCAAAAACAACTGGCGGTGTTGTAACCCCGGGGGTAGAAAAACATGTGGAGGGAGCAGGACTTTTTCCCCCACACCAGCAGGGGAAAAAGGACATTACGAACCCCCGTAACACAGGGGGCAAATGTAGACTGTGCTAAAAAGACTTGAAACACTGGCGGTTTGTAAACCCCGGGATGAGAAAGAAAAGGTGGAGGCAGCAGGATTTTTTCGAACCAGCAGGGGAAAATGCTTACTGAACCCCATAACCAGGACAAGTGTGACTTGTAAAGCCTTCGAGAAACAAAGGCGGGTTGAACCCAGGGTGAGAAGAGAAAGGTGGGGGAGCAGATTTTTGCCGTCACACAGCAGGGGAAAGTGAATTTGAACCCCCGTAACACGGAGCAAGTGTAAATGTGCACGCACTTCCCGAAAAACCGGGGTTTTTTAACCCGGGGTGAGAAGAGAACAGGGGGGGGGCACGGGTTTTTGCCTTACAAAAAGCAGGGGAAAAAGGAAATTTCGAACCCCAGTAACACGGAGCAAATGTTAATGTCAACAGCACTTCGGAAAAAAATGGCGGGTTGTTTCCCCGGGGGGAAAAGAACTGGTGGAGGCACAGGACTTTTTCCTCACACAGGGGAACAGCTGCATTAGAACCCCATAAACGGGCAAGGTAGACGTTAACACACTTCCCAAAACAACTGGGGGTTTCCCCGGGAGAAAAAGAAACTGGGGGGAGGAGCAACTTTTTGCCTACCACAGAGGGGAAAAGCGCATTACAAACCCCCAAAACGGGGCAAGTTTTAATGTGCTAAAAAGCTTTTTAGAAACAATGGCGGTTTTGTAACCCGGGGGTAGAAGAAAACATGGGGGGCACAGGTTTTTTCCGTACACCAGAGGGAACAGCTGACATTACTGCCCCCCGTAAAAACAGGGCAGGTAACTGGCAACAGCACTTCCGAGAAACACTGGGGGGTTTTTTTAACCCGGGGATGGAAGAAAAATGGGGAGGCACAGGACTTTTCCCCCACACCGCAGGGGAAAACTGACTTTTCTGAACCCGTAACACAGGAGCAATGTACGTCAAACAGCAATTCCGAGAAAAACTGGCGGGTTTCCCCCCGGGAGAGAAGAAACAGGGGGAGGCGCAGTTTTTTCCGTTCACACGCAGGGGAACAGCGACTTTTCAAAACCCCGTAACACGGGCAAGTGTAACTGTGAAAAAACCCTTCGAAAACAACTGGCGGTGTTGAAACCCCCGGGGGAAAAAAGAAAGGGTGGGGGGAAAAGGTTTTTTGCCGTACACAGCAGGGGCGCTGCTTTTTCTGAACCCCAAAAACGGGGAAGTTTTAAAGTGCTAAACATTTCCCAGAAACAATGGGGTTGTACCCCGGATGAGAAGGAAAGGGTTTTGGGGCGCAGGAATTTTTCCCCTCACCGCAGGGGAACAGCTGACATTCTGAACCCCATAACAGGGAGCAAGTTAGACTGTGCAACAGCACTTCCGAGAAACAACTGGCAGTGTTGAAACCCGGGATGAGAAGAGAACGGGGTGGAGGCAGCAGGACTTTTTGCCGTTCACACGCGGGGGAACAGCTGACATTCTAAACCCCCAGTAACACAGGAGCAAGTTTTTAAAAGTCCCCGCACTTCCGAGAAACAACTGGCGGTGTTTTGTAGCCCAGGATGAAAAGAAAACATGGTGGAGGCAGCGGGTTTTTTGCCGTACACACAGCGGGGGAACACTGACATTACGGAACCCCGAAACACGGGGCAAGTGTAACGGCTAACAGCACTTCCGAAAACAACGGGGCGTGTTTTTAACCCAGGGATGAAAAGGAACGGTGGAGGCAGCAGGACTTTTTGCCGTTCAAACAGCAGGGGAACAGCTGACATTATGAACCCCAGTAACACAGGAGCAATGTAGACGTGCTAAACATTTCCGAGAAACAAGGGTGTTGGGCCCGGGGTCGGGAGGATGTTTAAATACTAGATCAAGTATTTTCCTTGTTACGGTAAATTTAAAAAATTTTCTAAAACCCCAAAACAAGAAAAATAAAACCTTTAGACCATAAGATGATGATTTTACTTTTAAAAAATATTGTAAATTAAAATTGACAAACATAAACCATACATTAACATTTTGAAAAGCAATGCAAACCCAATAAAAATCGGTTAAATAATCTGCTATACGGTTTTAAATAAAAGCTACAAGTACAAAACAGAACCCTTTAATGGGATAAGAAACTATGTACCCCTTTTTTTATTTGCTGAATAAAAACATAAAAATTTTTTAAAAAAAAACAAAAATTTCCCATCTGATATGAAAATATGTGCCAACATTTATTTAAAAAAAAAAAACCCTTTTAAAAAAGTGCATAGTGAAAACAGCAATTTATGCCTGACTGTGGATTGCAAGCTGACAAGGATAGATAAGGTATATATAATGAACTGCAAGCCCCAGATGGTGAATGGGGATGTAATACGTACCCCAATAAAGTGTGCGTTACTAACATCCTTTTTTTATATAGCTTTTTAAAAAGGGGGTTGTGCAGTAGCTTGCGCCCCTTTTTTTTGGACCACAACTGGCTTCCCGCTGTGACGCGTTGGTATTGGAGCGTCTGTGCGTTTATGAGCAGACAAAAAATTCCGGTCGCATGTTCTCATCGCAAGCGTCCGGGGAACACAAAAGGGGTTGTCATGACTGCTTTACTCAGTAAACATGCACCTATGGAAACATACACGCTGTGCCCCTTTTCATAACAAGTAAAAGAAAAATGCGGTGAGGGTAACAGGGGGGTTTTGTTAAGGTACAGTATTTATCGACATTGTCAGGGGTCGCTATTCAGTCGTAAAAAGATTCATTTCCCTTCTATCAGTTGCGTTTTTCAGCACCCTTACAGGGATATTTTTTGCTATTGTGACTAGCACTATTGATTTACCAAGGTAATGCAATTTTTGTTTGCATTATCATTTTACATGAAGGACCTTTTGATTGGGCTGTTAAATTTCTAATCAAATGTTTTTTTTAAATGAAACCCCAAAATTAAAAAATGTTTAAGAGGACATTCCTAATGCATTGTTTGCACAAATTACAGGTGTACATCACGTCCCTTAAATCAACATTTGGTATTATTTTACTTGTTGCTTTATTTCAAAAGGCAAGAACACTGAAAATAAACCCTTTGCACGCAGCAGTTTTCAAAGTTCAACCCCATTATGAAAATTCCAAACAAAGCAGTATTTGAGATCATGTGGGAGTTTGGGGTTGTCTAAGCTATGGAGTGACAAGGTTTTCCATCGTACCTATACAAAAGTGGCTTTTTTTTTTTGCATTTGTTTCGACATGTGCAATCGTAATAAAAGTCACAATTATTTTTTTACAGATTGTGACAGACAAACATTTTATGGTTTTAAAGTTGACGTTTCAAATTTTACAGCTTAGAAAACATGGTGTAGCCTCTATCATGTGTGCATAGACACTTTGAGAGCATGTTTTTTTCACCGATTAGGTAGCTAGCAGAATTTTTTTCCCGGGCACACAGCAGGGGAACAGCAGGGGTTTTCTGAACCCCACAAACACATCACGATTGTTTTCATTGTGCATCTAACACTTCTGAGCAGCAATGCCTGTAACCCAGGGTCAAGGGGGGGGTAGGCAGAGGCCATAGAACTTTGAAGTTGAAGTTTTGTTAGCAGCAGTAATTTTTGCCAGACACACAGCAGGGGAAAAGCAGGCGTTACTGAAACCCCACAAACACACAGCGATTGTTTTATCTGTGCATCTAACACTTCTGGCAGCAAAGGCGCTGTTGGCCCAGGCAAGGAGGGTGTGGCACAAAATATTTTTATTGCCTTGTTACGTGGCCATTTTAAATGTATGTACTTCAACAAGAAAAAATAAGTTTAAAAAAAGACAATAAAATTGAAATTTTAATCAAGAAAAGAAAAAATTAAAACTTGAAGCCTCTGGGTTGATAACTTTTTTAAAGGAAATGAAAATAGGAAAAATTAAAGCTTTCGAGACTACCGTGTCTTTTCAGGCAAGATAAACCAAAAAAAGAAGAATACATATTTCTCACAAAAGGACACAGGATAAAGACAATGAGGGAGGGAAAAGTATGGAGACCGCACAAAAAGGGAACAAGGATGAATTATCGGCCACCAATCACAGATAAATTAATGAATTTACCTGGGCAAAAGACTTTTGTATCCCCGGTCAAGCATCTGGATAGGGAAATTTAAACTGGTATTAAAATAAACTTCAAATATAGAAAACAAAGGTTTCAGAATAAAGTCATCAGCCTTGACACTGTTTGTGATGGAATAATAGATCACCATGGTTTTATGTCATTCTATATCAATTAAGGAATCTGCGTCTATGCCCTTCCAGGGTCATGAAAACCCAAAAAAGACGCCAATGAGAGGGCAATCAACTTTCTATCCTATCTAGGAACTGTTCCATATTTATGTCATCCCTGTGAGATAATGACAGTTCTGATACAGTCACTTACTTGTCTTACCTATTGCACTATTCCTGTGTCTGTTGTGTATAGAAATATGTGATGCTTAATTTTTTTATTTAGTCTTTCCCTGATGAAGAGACGTGAGTAGCCTTGAAAGCTTGCAATTTGTTTCCATCTTTTCAGTTATCCATTAAAAGGTATCAACCACTGCTGACTCTGAAGTCTAAATATTTTTCTAACTAGGCTAACACGGTACAAAGATACACATGTTTTCTAATTTCAAGAAGGAAAAATAAAGAAAATACAAATAAAACGCATATATGGACATGCCAAAAATAAATGGAACAAACACAACACCCAAAAAATTGGTAACAAAATATAGTGTTGTAATTTAAGAATAAAAGTCCATTTTTTTTTTTATGAATAATGCTTAAGGAACGCTATGTTAAACCATAACATAGTGAAGACAATGGATTTTGTAATAGTCACTCATCATCATCATCGCAAATTTTATGTGACAGTCACAGACATTTCAATTATTTAAGTTCATAAAATCGTAAATTTCTATAGCATGTATGAACATGTCCAGCATGGACTCATCAATGTGATTGATGACACAATAATGTACGATAAAAAATAACCATTTAAAAAAACATTAGGCATTGTTGTCACAATTTAAGTGTGTGCCTGCAAGTGTAGGTGAAACAAAGGCTACGGATAGCAAAGGTATATTCTATGTCTGTATCAGACAGTGGACAGCCTCTGATGGGTAATGCCGATGTTATACTGTACGTCAATAAAGTCTGCGGCTGAAATTCATGCATTTTTTGCTTGTAGAGTGTTGAAGGGGTAAAAGAATGTCTGGTTGCGCAAAGCTTTATCCGTCAACACTACCTTCCTACTGTCACGCGTAGGGTAGGGTAGCGTGTGGCAATTAGCTGACTATCAAATGTGAGGTTAGGCTGCGTTATTGCGCACTAGGGACGCAAAAAAAAATACAGCAGTAATAATTTAATGTGTAATACTCCACCTATGACAAACAAAAAAATTACGTTCCCTCTTTAACCAATGTACAAGACTAACAAGCCTAATGGTTGACGCTGACTTAATTGAGATACAGTATTACATCAACATTGTCCATGAGTAACTATGCACTGTGATACCTATATACCAGTATTAATTTATATCTCTTGTGGTTGTTTCAACAGCACTTGCAGGTATAACTACCTATTGTCAGTATGCATGATGCACTTTCTAGATGTAATAATTTATTATTGGACATTATTACCATGTTTACATGCTGGCCATTTCATATATGGTGTTTGAAGTTACAGTTGGCATCAGTATGTGTATTTTATAATGTCTGTCATAAATAAAAACTCGTGATGATGATGATGAGGATTTAATGATTCGTACATCCATTGACTGCATTATCTTACAGGTACAGATAAAGTTCCTTAAAAAGCATTAATTCATAAGTCTGAAATGTACTTTTATGCATTAATTTCAAAATGTGAAGAGTAGACTATGTTTTATTTTTGTTACCATTCTAATAGACATGTGCAGATATGCGCTGTGATGACAAATTATTATTTATCCATATTTGTCATAAAAATTTATCATTCTAGGCGTGCAAAACGTCACAATTTCATGTTTCAGCATAACAAGCAGGGTGACGGCTCTTCCCTATTTGGAGCATGTTGGTCATGTGTTTTTCTGTCCATGTGTCGGGAACAGGAGACTTCTTGCCGTTCACACAGCAGGGGAACAGCTGGCGTTACTGAACCCCACTAACAGTAGAGTTTGTGTTTTGTTCTGTGGACACGACACTTCTGAGCAGCAACTGGCAGTGTTGGAGCCCAGGGAGTAGAGTTCAGGTGGTAGAAAGATGAACATAACAGGAGACATGGATAACGTTGCGAACCATTATTTAATCTGAAAACGGACAGACAAATTCTGCCGAGATCCATGCCTTGTTCATTTTCAGAAAAGTAAGCCGGTCTACATTATCGGAGGATAGTCGCATGCGACGGTCTGTTAGTACACCACCTGCAGCACTAAAGACGCGCTCCGATAATACACTGGCAGCAGGGCAAGCCAGCACCTCCAATGCATACTGGCTAAGCTCTGGCCATGTATCCAGCTTAGAGACCCAAAACTTGAATGGGGAAGAGCCATCTGGGAGTACACTGAGAGGCAAAGCCAAGTAGTCTGTCACCATCTGACGGATACGTTGCCTCCCGCTGACTGGAGCCCTCTCGGATGGTGTAGACATTTGTGGCGCTGCCACAAAACTTTGCCACATTTTTAACATACTGGTCTTTCCCTGTGCAGAGGCACTGCGTGTGCTCCCTCTTGTTGCAGAGCTCTCTACACTGCCTCGACGCACAGAGCTGCTTTGTAAAGCAGTAGCAGCAGCAGTGCTCTCGGCAGTAAGGTAGAACATTAGGGATTGCACCAGTGTGTCTTGGTACTCCCGCATTTTACGCTCCCGTTCAACGGTGTGATGAGGCTTTTGACGTTGTCCCGGTAGCGAGGGTCTAGGAGGGTGTACACCCAATAATCAGACGTCGTGAGAATGTGGGCGATGCGGCGGTCGTTTCTTAGGCACTGCAGCATGAAATCAACCATGTGCTGCAGACTCCCAACTGGCAAAGAAACGCTGTCCTCTGCAAGAGGCGTTATCTCTGCCTGCTCTGCATCACCCCACCCTCGCTCTACATACTGACTAGAGCGTTGTGTACCTCCCTCTGGAGCGATGTCTTCCTCCTCCATTGACTCCTCCTCCTCATCCTCCTCACAAAGTGAGCCCTGCCCAGCCCTTTGTGAGGAACCACGTTGCGCTGACTTTCCAGAAGGTGATGGAATTGTGACTCCTCATCCTCCACCTCTTCCAAAACCTCATCCCTTATTGCTTGCAGTGTTTTTTGAAGCAGGCAGATAAGGGGACAGTCAGGCTGACTAGTGCATCATCTGCACTCGCCATCCGCGTTGACTCATCAAACGCACGCAAAACGTGGCACATGTCCTTCATAGTGGCCCACTCATTAATGGTGAAGTGTGGACGGCGCAAATTGCGTGTTGATTGCGCCTGATGCAGCTGATACTCCATAACTGCTGGCTGCTGCTCACACAACCGCTCCAACATATGTAACGTTGAATTCCACCTGGTGGATACGTCACATATGATGCGATGTTCAGGAAGGCGCAATCTGCGTTGCAGAGCTGCAATGCGCGATCTGGCCATGCTGGAACGTCGCAAGTGAGCGCACTCTAGGCGGACCTTGTGCAGCAGTGCATTAAGATCCGGATAGTCCCTCAAAAAACTCTGCACGACCAAGTTGAGCACATGTGCCAGACATGGTATGTGAGTGAGGTTGCCAAGGCCCAGAGCTGCCACCAGATTTCGGCCATTGTCACACACTACCAAGCCTGGCTGGAGATTCGCTGGCAAAAACCACACGTCGCTCTCCTGCTTGATGGCATTCCAGACCTCCTGCGCTGTGTGGCTTCGATTCCCCATGGGAATTAATTTCAGAACGGCCTGTTGCCGTTTGGCCACGGCTGTGCTCATATCGGTCGCATCAGGTAAGCGTCCACGGGTCCATGTGGAGGTAGACCGTGACGGCTCCTGCAGCGATGATTCTGAGGAACTGGAGTAGGAGGAGGAGTCAATGTGGACAGACTTGATTCCGGCAATCCTTGGAGTTGGCAGAACACGTACAGCGCCACTCGCAAGATCTGTACCCGGCTCCACAACATTCACCCAATGGGCAGTGAGTGAAAGGTATCGTCCCTGGCCATGGGTACTGGTCCACGCATCGGTGGTCAGGTGGACCTTGCTACTGACGGCGTTTAGTAGCGCATGTTTAATTTTGCCTCAACATGCTTTTGCAGACCAGGGACGGCTTGCCTGCTGAAATAAAATCGCTGGGCACATTGTATTGTGGGACTGCCAATGCCATTAATTCACGGAAACTGTCAGTCTCCACCAGCCTGAATGACAGCATTTCAAGGGACAGGAGTTTTGCAATGCCAGCATTCAGAGCCTGTGCTCGTGGATGGTTTGCCGAGTATGGCCGTCTTTTATCCCATGCCTGTGCTACCGATGGCTGTTTTGTGGCCTGGGTGTGTGAGGATGACAGGGGGCTTGCAGCTGTGGGTGGAATAACACTGTGTCTCTGGACAACAGTGACAGAGGTTCTTCCATGGCGATCCTTTGAGGAAGCCGAACCAGCTGTGTGTGAACTGAGGAAGAGGCTCCAACACGAGCTGAAGATGTAGGTGCTGCTGTAGGTTGGCCTACATCTCCAGTGTGTCTTTGTAACTCAACAAAGTGCTTTGACCGCACATGTTTCCACATATTTGTTGTATTAAGGTTACTGACACTTTTACCTCTTTTAATTTTTTGATTACACAGCTTGCATTTGACATAGCAAATATCATCTGCAACTGTATCAAAAAAGGACCACGCAGAGCAAGTCCTGGGAGCGCCCGGTTTGGCTGTTGGAAGAGAACTGCTCCGAACGGGTGCCAAACTGGAGGCTACAGGCAAGCGAGTCTGCAGCCTACCTCTCCCTACTGTTTGGACCGTTGGGGCAATCTCTTCCTCAGAGCTGCTCCCACCACCTTCCTGTTCCTCACGCCATGTTGGGTCTTGGACCTCATCATCTCCACCACTACCCTCTTCCAACACCTGCTGTTGTTGGGTGGTCTGGCCAGCACCATGCTCAACAGAAACTGGCAACTGAGTCTCATCATCATCAGATGCGTTCTGCGGTGTGCTGACCATCGGCACTGGCTCACCCGCCTCTTCAGATTCAGAGAGACACAGCTGTTGCGCATCACTGCATACTGCCTCTTCTTCACATTCCAGAATGCTGCTTGGCTGGGCCCCTGTTTGCAAGCCAACAGATTCTGAGAACAGAAGCAGAGACTCAGCTGGCTCCTGTACAGAGCTCTCTGACTGCCTGGGCAATTTGGCAGGCGGTGAAGAGACTGATGGTTGTTCAACAGTGCTTTGGTCCTGAGAGGAGGTGGAAGCTATTGAAGTCGATGCATTGGCTGCCATCCAACCAACAACGGCTTCAATTTGTTCTTCACGCAGCAGGGGGGTACGCTGAGCTCCTACAAAAGTGCGCATAAAGGAACGCTCACGGGGAAAACTGGTGGATGCTGTGTCACTGGGTGCGGCAGCAGCCACAGAATCCCCACGTCCTCTCCCTGCTGCAAATCCACGGCCTCGACCACGACCACGTGCCTTACTCACTGACTTCTTCATCTTGGTAGATTGATAAAGAAAGTCAGAAAAGTTATAAGGCCTAAGTGTGGTTATTCCTCACAGACTACAGTGAACCCTGCAGACAACTGTTCAGTATCTGTGAAAGGCCCCTTTGTGTACTTCTATAGTGTTTGCAACCAATGTATTGTATACGGATGGAAGCGCGTCACACTAATAGATTAGATTTTTTTCCACTAAAATGGAGCAGCACCAATTAGAGAAAAATGTGAAGGATGAGGCAGTGACACACGCTCAGCAGACTACAACCGGCAGTGGTTGAAGAACTAACTGGAGCGTAATCTACACTCACAAAATGAAAAGCTCACAGACTACAGTGAACACTGAAACACAACTGTTCAGTAGCTGTTAAAGGCCCCTTTGTGTACTTCTATAGTGTTTGCAACCAATGTATTGTATACGGATGGAAGCGCGTCACACTAATAGATTAGATTTTTTTCCACTAAAATGGAGCAGCACCAATTAGAGAAAAATGTGAAGGATGAGGCAGTGACACACGCTCAGCAGACTACAACCGGCAGTGGTTGAAGAACTAACTGGAGCGTAATCTGCACTCACAAAATTAAAAGCTCACAGACTACAGTAAACCCTGCAGACAACTGTTCAGTAGCTGTGAAAGGCTCCTTTCTGTACTTCTATAGTGTTTGCAACCAATGTATTGTATACGGATGGAAGCACGTCACACTAATAGATTTGATTTTTTTCTAATATAATGGAGCTGCACCAATTCCACAAAATAAAATAAAAAAAAAAAGAGTCAGTGACACGTGCAGATGCCTACAAACAGCGGTGGATGCAGAGCAAACTGCAGCGTCACCTGCACTGTCACACACACACCTTGCACAGAGCTGTTAAAACAACACTGGCAAAATGAAGCTTTACACAGCGGTTGGTAAACTAGCCTGCCTCAAGCACAGTAGTACACAAAATCGCAATATCTAACTGTCCCTCAGAGTGAGCAGAGTAGCGTTCTGTCCCTAACTGAGTTCACAGCACAGTGACGCTAAAATGGCTGCGGCGCCTTTTATAGTGCATTCTGACATCATTTCAGCAGCCAATCACAGCCATGCCATTAGTTAAGATGACCGCAGCATTACAGGATGTGCCCACACTTCATAAGATTCATCATTGGCTGACTAACATCACATTGCCTCTCAAAGAATTATGGGAACTTCCGATTCCGGTATACGATATTGAAAAAGTATCGGAATTAAGTATCGGAATTCCGATAACGCGAATATCGGCCGATACCCGATACTTGCGGTATCGGAATGCTCAACACTACTGGGCGGTGTGAGTCAGCTTCACCAGGGGTTCCCATAGCATGGGGCGCTGCTTCCGATGATTCTTCCTCTTGAGGTTCCGCAGGTTGGGGTGCTGCTGGAGTAGGTAACTCCTGAACTGGCTCAACTGGCACCATGGGCACAACTGGAGGTAGAACTTCCTCTTGTGGCTGATAAAATTGCAACACCGGAATTATTACAGCATCTCCCAGTCTCGGCCAATCTGCAGGGAAATCTCCCAGATCCGTGTGTATGACCTCTTCTTTTCTTTCTTCTTGATTGATGACAGAGTTCTCTTCACGAAACTTTAAGGGTTCTGGACACAATTTCAAATGGTCTCTGGACACAGTGGATATTGTTCTTCCTCCGTCCTTACTGATGATACAAACTTTTCTATTGTCATATTTGGAATTTTGTACGACGTAGGGTTCTTGCTCCCACTGGTTATCCAATTTGTGCATTTTCCTTTTCCTTTTCAATACCACTTCTCCAGGCATCAAAGGCTTGGCAGGAGCATTCCTGTTGTAAATATCTTCCTGTTTTTCCCGTACCTTGTTGAGACTTTCTTCTACACAGACTTGCACTCTTCTGTATTGCTCTTGCCGATTGATGTCCCAGTTTTCAATAGCGTCATCTGCCTCTGGTTCTACCACTCCAAGTTCTAAATCCATTGGTAGTCTTCCGGGCCTTGCTCTCATAAGATAGGCTGGAGTGCAGTTAGTGGAACTTACAGGTATATGGTTATACAAGTCAACCAAATCAGGTAGTAAGTCCGGCCATCGATTTCTGTCTTCCAACGGTATGGATTTCAACAAATCAAGGACAATGTGGTTCATTTTCTCGCAAAGACCGTTGGTTTGAGGATGGTATGGTGTTGTTCTAATTTTCTTACACCCATACATGTGACAGAATTCCTTGAATAGATCAGCTTCGAAAGCAGGTCCTTGATCGGTTAATACTTGCTCCGGATACCCATGCGGTCTGCAGAAGCTTGCTTGAAAGGTTTTTGCTGCCGTCACTGCTGTCTGATCCTTAACTGGTACAACCACCAGAAATCTAGAGTAATGGTCCACCATGGTCAAGGCGTATGAGTATCCAGATCTACTTGGCGACAGTTTGACGTGGTCCAGGGCCACAATCTCCAAGGGACGAGTCGTCCGGATAGGCTGCAGGGGTGCCCTCTGACTACCGTAGTCCTTTCTTCTGAGACCACAGGGTCCACAGTTCCGACACCACCTCTCAATGGAGCTGCGCATCCCTACCCAGTAGAACCGGCACCTCAACAGGGTCTCCAGCTTTCTCCAGCCAAAGTGTCCTGCTTGATCATGGTATGCTTCCAACACCATTTGGACGTCTGCCTTGGGGACCACTATTTGCCAGACCATCTCGTGGGTCCTGGGATTGACGTATCTCCTGCACAACTTCTCACGGTATAGGAATAACCTGCTTCTCTCGTTCCACAGGAGCTTTGCTGACATAGGTGCATCTTTTTCCAAGGAGGAACCTTCCTGTCTTAACAACTCCTTGATACGGCTGACCACTGGATCGCTGTCCTGAGTCTCTTTCCAGCTGTGATGGGGTAAAGGATTTAACGTTGCACCATACTGCTTTCTGTAGACTCGATGCTCGTGGACTACCCCATTTCGATGGAACGCAGGTAGCTCAATTTCTTCCAGGTCGTCCGATTCTTCCTCCGTGTCAGAGTCATGCGGCATTCGGGACAATGCGTCAGCATTAGCATTCTTTCGGCCTGCCCGGTACTTGATAGTAAACTGGTAATTGGACAACCGAGCCATCCAACGCTGCTCCATGGCGCCCAACTTGGCCGTTTCCAGGTGCGTTAGCGGGTTGTTGTCTGTGTACGCCGTGAACTTGTTGGAGGCCAGATAGTGCTTAAATCTTTCAGTAATGGCCCAGACCAGCGCCAGAAACTCCAGCTTGAAGCTGCTATAATTTTCCGGATTCCTCTCAGTTGGCCTGAGTTTTCTGCTGGCATAAGCGATGACTTTTTCTTGGCCATTCTGCTTCTGACTGAGAACTGCTCCTAAACCTTCATTACTAGCATCGGTGTACAGCAGGAACGGTTGGCTGTAATCAGGATACGTCAAGATCTCATCGCCTGTAAGGATCTCTTTCATCTTTTGGAATGCTTCAGCCTGTTCCTTACCCCAATTGAAGGGAGGATTTCTGCTCTTTAGGGATTGGCCTACTAGGACGTCCTGTAGAGGCGCTGCCTTCTTCGTGTAATCTTTCACGAACCTTCTGTAGTAACCCGTTAGTCCCAGGAACTGTCGCACTTCCTTGAGGTTCTTCGGCTCCGGCCACTTCTGGATGGCAGTGACTTTCTCTGGGTCCGGCGCTACTCCTTCCGAACTGACGATGTGCCCCAAATATTGTACCTTCTGTTTGAGTAGATGGCATTTTGAGGGTTTCAACTTCATCCCGTACCTGGACAGGGACTCAAATACTTCTGCCAGGTGCTTCAGATGGTCCTCATATGTCTTGGAGTACACGATGACGTCGTCTAAGTATAGCAGCACGGTTTCAAAATTGAGATGTCCCAGGCAGTTCTCCATCACTCTCTGAAATGTTCCTGGGGCACTGCTGAGCCCAAATGGCATTCTGTCGAACTCACAGAGCCCCATTGGGGTGGTGAAAGCCGTTTTCTCACGATCCTCCTCAGCCACAGCCACTTGCCAGTATCCACTAGTCAGATCAAGGGTAGAAAAGTAGTTAGCCGTTTTCAGAGCAGCTAATGACTCCTCTATACGTGGTAACGGGTATGCATCCTTGTGTGTTATGCGGTTCACCTGCCTGTAATCCACACACATTCTCAAGCTACCATCTTTCTTTCTAACCAGGACTAGAGGTGCTGCCCAGGGACTACAACTATCCCTGATTACTCCGGCTTCTTTCATATCTCGCAACATTTCCTTAGCCTTCTGATAATGGGCTGGGGGTATAGGCCTATACCGCTCTTTGATGGGAGGATGACTGCCTGTAGGGATATGATGTTGTACTCCCTTAATTATCCCAAAATCAAGTGGATTCTTGCTAAATACTTGGGCGTACTCTTGCACCACCCGTAATACCCCTTGCTTCTGGTGAGCGGGAGTGGTGTCCATCCCAACATGGAGTTGCTGACACCATTCCGCCACCTGGGTTGCCGGGTCATTGTCCTCCGCTATTTGGCGGGAGTCTAAGGACTCAGCCGGGAGAATAGAATTATTGTCAAACAGCATGTAGTTTAGCAATGGTTGCATAACGGGGTAAGTTTACCTCATCATCTCCCCAGTTGAGAAGCCGTACCGGTACTCTTCCATTCACCACTTCCACTACTCCCCTAGCAGTCATAAGTGTAGGTCTATGTTCTGAATGGTGGGGTTCTACTACAGCTTGGTAATTCTGTCCTCTCAGACCTATGGCTGCCCTGCACCAGATTATTATTTCACTCATTGGGGGTATCACAATGGGATTCGAGTCAGTGACCCGTACATTACCAATTTCGCCGTCTGTAAGCTTCGCTTGCTGCTGACACACCAGGGCCGGATCTCTCTTTGGATTACTCCTTTCTGCCTTGGTCGGGCAATCTCAGCGAGCTGTTGGAGTAAGAACACAACTTCTCCCAAACAATTACTGATAATGTTAGTACCCAAAATTATATTTAAACCGTTCTCCTCATTTACAGTCTTTACTACCAGAAGCCCCTGGTCTTTCAACTCCTCTCTGCCACTTTCACATCTACACATTTTGTCCCGAGTACTTCTACAGGAAGACCATTAGAAGCATACACGGTAAAGTCAGGGCTCGGGGTTTAAGACTGTCCATTGACCAGAACTTAGTATATAGGCATCAGGTATTAGGGTCACCTGAGACCCAGTGTCTAACAATGCCGGAACAGCAATACCATCTAGAATGATAGACAGGTAGGGTCGTCCACCCACATACCTGCGGTTCCAGTCTAGGGGGCCTGACGGGTCTCCTCCTGGGTGTTGGCCCTCGGACCCAGGTTCTGCCCGTTTAAAGGACACTGTGGAGACATATGACCTTTCCGGTTGCATCGGTAACAGGTGATCTCCCGACGAGGAGGGTGTTGATCAGAGGTCGCTCCTGGGGGTGGCGTTGTCCTCCCCCGGGGGGCGACGTCTTCCTTCTTCTCCGGTTCATCCACGGGACGTCTTCTGGGGAATCAGCTAATAAGATCTTCCCTTCTTCCTCTTTCCGCAGCTGCAGGGCACTCATCACAGCAGCCAGATTTTTAGTCAGCTGGCGCACCTCTGAGCGCAGACAGTCCAATTCACTAGGGGGTGTCACCTGCGTTTTGGTTTCGGCCACTAGCGAGGAAAAGGGGGTTGCCGCCGGCTCCAGAGTGACTTCACCCTGACGATGTTGGGTTGCCACCTCAGGTTTGCCCAGGGGCCGCAGCCCTTTTATTGCCGTGTCCTTTAGGGCATCAAAGGTAGCATCAGGGTGATCTAAAGACCACCAATTCACAGTTCTGCATTCCGCTTGGGACCTCAGTCCCTGCACAAATTGTTCTTTCAGCATCTTATTTTCATCAATGACACTTATGGTATTAACCTGCTTGAGGGCTCTCAGGGCCCCTTGTAGTCGGCAGGCATAGTCCCTTATGCTGTCACTTGGTTGCTGTGAACAGTTATAGAATGCCATCCGGAGATCTGTTTCGGTGCGATCTTCAAAAATGGCCTGTAACTTTAAGAGGATTGCAGGCACCAACTCCTGGTCCGTGGTAGCCCAAGTCTCCACTTCTCTCTCAGCAGCGCCAGTTAGCTGCCCTATTAATACTGCAGCTTTTTGCCTCTCAGACATAGAGTACATTTCCAGGACACTGCATATCTTCCGTTTGAATCCTGCTAAAGTGCCTGGCTCGCCGCTGTACTGTGGAAGCCATTTCGCCCCAGGCATATATGGAAGCGTTAGTGGCATGAGCGGGACCACCGGACTGAGTGCTGGGCCTGCGCCCCCATCTGGCGCTACAACGCCACGCGGTGCGGAGTCGGGTCCTCCGGCTGGGGCCGCACTGTCGGCCGGTTGTTGCAACATATTAGCGCCCCCTTGGTTAAACGGAGCCTACCGGTTTCAGAAGCTGCTATTTCCCAGGCACAGCAGTAGGAACAGGACCTTCGTCGCAGGCGCTCTGATGTCAGAGCGTCCACTTCCTGTCGCAGGACCTGCCGCTGAGTCAGAGCCGGGGGCGTGTCCAAGACTTTGCGCGCTCCTTCAGGTACGCCCACCTTCTTCTCCAGTGCCTCAGGGCGCGAATATGGCAGCAAATATGGCGGTATTTGGCGCCAAACAATAGCAACAGTCTTTTTCACCAAAACACTCCACAGGCACACAGGGCTCGCAATTCTGCAAGTTTCGTATCCTGTTCGTGACGCCAAGTTGTCTTGACCCGCACCACAATTGTGGTTTACCAGAGCAATGGGGTACTCAGAGCCGAGCCCATGGAAGTCTATGGGGTTGTCACAGGTAGCGCTGGCTCGGTCTGTGGCCCTGGCGGTCAGGCGTATGTTGGGGGGAATATTTACAGGGGATAGGTATATATACAGTTCGTGACGCCACCTGTAGTTCTCTGATCACTAAGACCAGCGCTGCTGTAGATCTCTGAGGGGATGGTGAGGCAGCTAGATGTCGGGTCCCCTACAGGTGGGACTCTTCCCTCAGGTCGATAGTTATGGTGGGGTTGTGCAGGGATGCAATCAAATAACTCAGTCTCACACATAGAAGCTTCTTTCCATACCTTTTACTTCAAGTTGTTCAGGCAGGTCCCAGGGAGGCTGTTCGGGGTGGATGAATGCAGCGGTAACAGTTGAGCAGGTTACAGGCCTCCTTCTCTTTCCAAATGATGAGTGAGTCCAAGCTTGCCTGTAGCTAAGTTAACTCTATAGTTTCCAGCTTTTCCCACTAGCTGTACTGCCCGGCCGGTTTTGTGATAGAGCCTTATAAGTGGTGAACTAAGTACTTTCTTTTGCCGCGCGCCGGACTCAGAAGTCTTGTTCTCCTGACTCGGTTACATACTGGCACTCTAAGGGCGGCTTTCTGCAACCTAAGGTCCAGTAAGACTCTGGCTTTTCTATCACTATGCCTGGAGCTATAGTGACGCTTCGGTCCCCAGTGACCGGTGACAATGTGCAGGATAATCCGATCCTTAAGGCACTTCTGAATCCTTCCCACTATGCCCTTCGCCCTGCTTCTGCTTTCAATGTAGCACTGAAGCGTGAGGATAGAAAGTCAGTTTTCTTCCTTGGTCTCACTGAGTAACTCTCAGTTTCCTCAAAGTTTAGACTGAGTAAAAGGTAACTCTGACTAGACTCGGGATGATAACTAGTCATCCGTTACTAGACTCCACTTCGTTGAATTGGCAGGAACTAATCTTCTGCTCACCCAGAGCTCTGACAGGAATCCTCACTGTCTAAGAAGAACTAGCCCTGACTGCTCTGTACGATGACAGGAAGCTAGACTGACTCTCTCCTGTGCTACACGTCACTCCCCTATACACCCCTGTGGGTGTGTCTGAAGTGTAAGTGAGTGTCAAGCTTTAACTGTTACCTTACTGTGCATTCTCCAGATCCTGTGTGCCTTACATACCAGGGCTACACAAATGAATCTGTATAGACTTTAGTTGTGAGCTCCTTAGTTGTTTTAAGCTTAACTTGCTTAGAGTTTATTTCCCAGACCATTTATGTTCCTTCGGTGTTTGAGTGTGTATGCAAGAGAGTGCTATCCTGTCTGTCTTATATGTCTTATCTGTGTATTTAGCTGAGATCAGCCCATATCCCTTTGGTGGTAATCAGGATCCTTCTTAGGACTGATTACAGGGTTCAGGGTCTGATAGGAGACAGGGTAAAGGGTATGCCACACTGAACAATATCGCTAACGGGATCGCTAAAAAAACGTCACTATTTAGCGATCCCGTTAGCGATGTTGTTCAGTGCGGCAGCTGCCAGCGACGAGCTTCCTGCTGTGATCTCGCTCGTCGCTGGAATCGTTCCGGACCCTATTTTCTCGTCGGCGCTCCCGCTGGGTAAGTATATATCGCTAGTGTGGCACCTTTTCTTAGCGATTTAGCGGTACTTTTGTACCGCTAAAGTCGTTAAGAAAATCGCTAACGGCGATAGCGCCGTTAACTATATCGCTAAATGTGGCCGCACTTAGCGATATAGAAACAATCCCGCTAGCGATCGCATTAGTATGCGTCGTTATTGTGATCGCTAGCGGGATTGTTTAGTGTGGCAGTACCTTTAGGCTGGAGACTTGGACCTCTGAACCATTATCAGTACCTCCAAGGTAAGGGATTAGTTAGGACCCCAGTGTAGGGTCAGGTTAGACCCCGGTCCTCCTCTTTCCTGTTACAGCTCATCAAGTCCTCAAGTTTAACCCTGAGTTCAACTGATATCGTCTCTGCACATCTAGTCCTCAAGATTAACCCTAAGTTCTGCTGATATTGTGTCAGGTAAATCTATTTTATACTTACATTCTTATGTTGCTAAACTATATGTTGTATAGAGTGTGGTTCCTGTATAAATAGTTTACTGACATTGTAGTCATATCATTAGACAGCGTGACATTTTCACTGGCCTTAAAAAATTATCTCTAGTTACCATGGATCCAGTAGCCCAGCTGGCTCTGCAGTTGCAGGGATTATCCATGGAGATGACGGACATTAAGTCCAAGTTTTGTCTCCCCTGGAGCAAATAAGAGTTGAACCTAAGGTGGCTCTTCCAGATAGGTTCACTGGTGGGCGAGACAAATTTTTTACCTTCCGGGAGGCATGTAAATTATATTTTCGGCTTCGGCCGCGATCATCAGGGAGTGATGAGCAGAGAGTGGGAATTGTTATCTCACTTCTTCAAGGGGACCCTCAATCCTGGGCATTTTCCCTTCCTCCGGGATCCCCGGCTCTACAGTCTGTAGATCAATTTTTTACTGCTCTGGGATTGGTATATGATGACCCAGATCGGGTCTCTCTTGCTGAGACTAAATTACGTAAGATACAGCAGGGAGATCGTCCTGCGGAGGAATTTGCTTCTGAGTTTCGTAGATGGGCCACGGATACTCAGTGGAATGACCCAGCTCTTAGGAGCCAGTTTTGTCATGGGCTTTCTGACAAATTAAAAGACGTTTTGGCTCAGTATGAGTCTCCTCCTTCTCTGGAGGCTGCTATGGCCCTAGCTATCCGTACTGATAGACGGCTTCGGGAGAGGGGTGAGGTAACTCCACTCCCTGTTGTTACTCCACCTACTACTAAAGTCCCTTATGTTGAGGTTCCCCTTGTCTGTTCGGATGAGCCTATGCAGTTGGGAGGGACATCTTTTCGTAGTAGGGGATTGGCGGCACGCCGCAGGACTAGAAGGTGTTTTTTCTGCGGGAAAGAGGGACATTTTGTTGGAGAATGTCCATCCCGTGTCTTGTTAAGTAAAAAGTCGCCGGAAAACTGCTAATCCCAGGTTGTGTGGTGGATGACAACCTGGGAGTATGTATTTCATCCGCCGGTTCTTCTCAGTTCCTTGTACCAGTGGAGGTGGTGTTTGGTACTAGAGTGAAGAGATTGTCTGTTCTTCTGGATAGTGGTTCCGGCGCCAATCTGGTTGACGCTCAGTTTGCTCAGGCTCAAGGTATGCATCTGAGTGTATTGGTCAAACCGATCCCTATTTTTTCCATTGACGCCAGGCCTCTCGGCCAAGGTAGCTTTGTTCATGAGGTTCATAACATTGACCTTCGGGTAGGGGCAATACATAGGGAACAATTATCTTGTTATGTGTTGGAGGGTCTACCTACTCCCATTGTGTTGGGACTTCCTTGGCTGGTTAAACATAACCCTGTAATTAATTGGCAGTCCAGAGAGATAAGCCAATGGGGTGAGTTTTGCAAAAGCAACTGCATGAACACAGTCATCAGTGCGGTCGTACCTAGTACATTGCCTCCTTTTTCGGAGGATTTTGGGGATGTTTTTTCTGAGGAGGGGTGTCGGGAGTTGCCTCCTCATCGTGTGTATGACTGCTCTATTAATCTTCTTCCTGATGCTAAGTTATCTAAAGCTAGGTTGTATAATCTTTCTGGTCCTGAAAGACAGGCTATGAAAGATTATATTTCCGAAAGTCTGGCCAAAGGGCATATTAGACCTTCATCTTCCCCTGTAGCCGCGGGATTCTTCTTTGTGAAGAAAAAAGATGGAGGCCTACGCCCTTGCTTGGATTTCCGCGAACTTAATCGGATTACTGTTCGAGATCCGTATCCACTCCCTCTTATTCCTGATCTCTTCAATCAAATTGTTGGCGCCAAATGGTTCTCTAAATTGGATCTCAGGGGGGCGTATAATCTGATTAGAATAAAAGAGGGGGATGAGTGGAAAACGGCGTTTAACACGCCGGAGGGACATTATGAAAACCTGGTTATGCCTTTTGGTCTGACTACTGCACCAGCAGTATTCCAACATTTTGTTAATGACATTTTTCGTCACCTTGTGGGGGTGTTTGTGGTCGTATATTTGGATGACATTTTAATTTACTCGCCAGATCTTGTGTCTCACCAGGAGCATTTGAGACAGGTGTTGCAGATCTTGCGAGACAATAAACTATACGCCAAACTGGAGAAGTGTGTTTTTGCCGTACAGGAACTTCAGTTTTTGGGTTTTTTGGTGTCAGCCTCCGGTTTCCGTATGGACCCTGAAAAGGTGAGAGCAGTGCTTGAATGGGATCAGCCAGGGGATCTTAAGGCTCTGCAGCGTTTTTTGGGGTTTGCTAATTACTACCGGAAATTTATTTGTAATTTCTCGTCTGTCGGCAAACCTCTCACGGACATGACGAGAAAAGGGACGGATTTTTCTAGGTGGTCGGACAAAGCTTGCCAAGCCTTTTCCTCTTTAAAGAGATGTTTTGCTTCGGCACCCGTTCTCATCCAACCAGATGTATCTCAGCCGTTCATTGTGGAGGTGGACGCGTCTGACGTAGGGGTGGGTGCTATATTGTCCCAGGGTCCGTCCCCTGGTAAATGGCATCCGTGCGCTTTCTTTTCTAAGAAATTGTCGTCCGCCGAAAGGAATTATGATATCGGCAATAGGGAACTTTTGGCCATTAAATTGGCTTTTGAAGAATGGCGTCACTTTTTGGAGGGGGCAGTCCACCCGGTCACCGTTATTACTGATCACAAGAACCTGCTGTATTTAGAATCCGCTAAGCGTCTGAATTCCAGACAAGCTCGATGGTCGTTGTTTTTTACCAGGTTTAATTTTGTCGTCACTTATCGTCCGGGGTCTAAGAATGTAAAGGCTGATGCTTTGTCTCGCAGTTTCCCAGGGGCCGGGAAAACGGATGACCCGATTCCTATCCTTCAGGAGGGGGTGGTAGTGTCGGCTGTATGTTCTGAGCTTGAGGAGGAGGTGTTAGAGGCTCAGGGGGACGCCCCTGCAGGACCTCCAGGGAGACTGTTTGTCCCGAATCAGTTGAGACAAAAGGTTATTGAGGCACATCATAATTCTGCTTTAGCAGGACATCCAGGGAGTAAGGCTACTTTAGATCTCCTTTCTCGCCGATTTTGGTGGCCTAACGCTAATAAAGATGTTATAACTTTTGTCGCGTCCTGTGGGATTTGTGCTCGCTCTAAAACTCTTCATACCCGTCCATCTGGGACCCTTTTACCCTTGAAACTTCCGGAGCGTCCATGGACTCATTTATCTATGGACTTCATTACGGATCTTCCTCCGTCGTCAGGGAATACTGTCATACTGGTGGTTGTTGACAGGTTCAGTAAGATGGCACATTTCGTTGCTCTTCCTGCACTCCCTAATGCTAAAACTCTGGCGCAGGTGTTCATTAGGGAGATCGTGAGACTTCATGGGTTGCCTTCTGATGTGGTGTCAGATAGGGGGTCTCAGTTTGTGTCCAAATTTTGGAGGGCATTTTGTTTACGTCGGGGGATGCAATTGTCGTTTTCCTCGGCTTTTCATCCACAGACCAATGGTCAGACAGAGCGTCTGAATCAGAGTTTAGAGACATATCTCCGGTGTTTTGTCTCGGAGAACCAGGAGGACTGGTCATCTTTCTTGCCTCTGGCAGAGTTCGCTCTTAACAACAGGCGGAGCGAGTCCACTGGTAAGTCCCCGTTTTTTGGGGCATATGGTTTTCATCCCCAGTTTTGTACTTTCAATGGGGGGGGGGTCCTTCTGGGGTTCCTGAGGAGGAGCGTTTCTCGTCGTCACTTGCTTCTGTGTGGCGAGGTGTATTGAATAATTTGAGTACGATGGGGAACCGTTACAAACGTATGGCTGATAGGAGGAGAGTTTCTGGTCCAGATCTGAATGTGAACGATCTGGTATGGTTGTCTACCAGGAATATAAAACTTAAAGTGCCCTCCTGGAAACTGGGTCCCAGATTCATCAGGCCGTACAGGATCAGTTCCATAATTAATCCTGTGGCATTTCGTCTGGAACTCCCTTCTACTTTTAAAATTCATAATGTGTTCCACAAGTCATTACTTAAAAGGTATGTGGCACCAGTCATACCGTCACCTCTACCTCCTCCTCCAGTGTTGGTCAATGGTAACTTGGAATTTCAAGTATCAAAAATCATTGACTCTCGCCTGAATCGCCGGTCCCTTCAGTACTTGGTGCATTGGAAGGGTATGGTCCGGAGGAGAGGACGTGGGTCCCTGCGTCTGATGTTAACGCAGATCGTTTGGTTCGGACCTTCCACAGAACTCACCCGGGCAGGCCTGGCCCTGAAGGTCCGGAGGCCCCTCGTAGAAGGGGGGGTACTGTCATGTGTGCATTGCCACGAAGATCGTCGCGGTTGCACATTTTGACTTTTCACAGCTGAGTTGCTGTTTCTTTGTGTTTGGCAGCTAGGGAGTTAATTCTGTCTGTGCTCGGTGCTGGGACTGGGTGCAGTTTCTCCCGGCTGCAATTGATTATTTGTTGATTGGTTTCCTTTAAGTTTCTGGTTGTCTGCTTTGGGAGTTGCCAGTGAAACACTTCATGCAGACCACAGATAGGAATGAATCTGTATAGACTCTAGTTGAGAGCTCCTTAGTTGTTTTAAGCTTAACTTGCTTAGAGTTTATTTCCCAGACCATTTATGTTCCTTCGGTGTTTGAGTGTATATGCAAGAGAGTGCTATCCTGTCTGTCTTATATGTCTAATCTGTGTATTTAGCTGAGATCAGCCCATATCCCTTTGGTGGTAATCAGGATCCTTCTTAGGACTGATTACAGGGTTCAGGGTCTGATAGGAGACAGGGTTAGGCTGGAGACTTGGACCTCTGAACCATTATCAGTACCTCCAAGGTAAGGGATTAGTTAGGACCCCAGTGTAGGGTCAGGTTAGACCCCGGTCCTCCTCTTTCCTGTTACAGCTCATCAAGTCCTCAAGATTAACCCTGAGTTCAACTGATATCGTCTCTGCACATCTAGTCCTCAAGATTAACCCTAAGTTCTGCTGATATTGTGTCAGGTAAATCTATTTTATACTTACATTCTTATGTTGCTAAACTATATGTTGTATAGAGTGTGGTTCCTGTATAAATAGTTTACTGACATTGTAGTCATATCATTAGACAGCGTGACAACACCCCATTAGTAAACTTCATGAAAATCAGCACTGAGAAAAGCCCCTTATGTCTGGACCCACATGGCAGAATTTCAAAAACAAAAACTGGAATATTCAAGGGTTCAGCAAGAAAAAACATGAGCAAAAACTTGCCATGTTTCACCTAGTTGTGTGGCCCAGCTATGTCAGGCACACATAAATCCAGGAGAATGCACAGGAAGGTAACCGCAAAAGCTTGATATCATTCACTTCACTCACACTTTCAGACACACCCACTAGGGGTATAAGAGGGAGTAACACGTGGCAGAGCGGATTCAAGATTCAAGTTTCCTGTCTGAGAAGAGCTCAGATCAGTCAGTTTTCTGTCGCAGGACAGTGCAGTTCAGTGCAGTTCAGTCTGGACTTGGAGGGAGAGGAGAGAGGACGGAATACTCGCAGAGCTAGCGTAGCTCATCTGACAAGGAAGTGGAGGCTAGTACGGGTGAAGTGAATCATCCTAGCCTAGTCAGAGCTACCCTTAATCAGTACCTCAACAAGAGCTGAAACAAGGAGGATACTGAGATCTGCTCAGCGAGCTCTGGAGAAAGCTGATATTTCCATCAAGGTTACAAGTGCTTATGATAAGAGCGGGAAGCAGGACGAGGGGCACAGTGGAGAGGATAGTTGCTAGTGCTTCAGGTACCAAAGTATCTGCACTAATTCACCGGACACCGGGGTCCGAAGCGTTGCTAGTGTTTCAAGCATAGTAACAAGAAACACCGGAGGCCTAGCTGGACTTCAGGTCACAGGAGGCAGCCCAATGTGTCGATACGTAACTGGAGTCAGGAGAACAGGAGTCTAGCGGGACGCTGCAGAAATAGACTTAGTTCTACCACAGAAAGGGCTCTACCACTATGTCGGCCGGGCGTTACAGCTATTGAGAAAAGCTGGAGATTGCAGAGTTAACTTCGCTTTATGCAAGTTTGGACTCAAGTACATTTTGAAGTAAAGGAGGCCTCTAACCTGCTCAGCGGCTACCCGAGTGTGCATTCTCCACCCCGACCAGCTCCCCAGGACCTGCCTGAAACTTCTACAAGTAAAAGGTATGAAAAGAAGCTGCATTGTGTGTGACTGAATCATTACCTACACTCTGCATCATCACCATAGACTTTGAGGGACCAGTTCCACCTGTGGGGAACCTAACACCTAGCTGCCATAACATCCCCTCAGAGATCTACCCTGCAGCGCTGGTCAATCAGATCAGAAACCACAGGTGGCGTCACGAACTATTTTAATCTACTATATCCCCTGTAAATATCCCCCATTGCTTGACCGCCAGGGCCACGGACCGAGTCCCGCTGCGAGTGACATCTCCCATAGAAATCAATGGGCTTGGCTCCGAGTACCCCATAGCCCTGGTATCCACAATTGTGGTGCGAGTCATAGTGACAGGTTCTCTATAAGCAGAGTTGACACTTCAATGTCCACGACAAATTGCTCAGTTTCTAAATAGAACTACAGAAACATTACAGTCTTTTACGTTTAGTTTTAACTTCTGCATACTCTTTACATCCTGCTCTTTGCTTTGCTCTTCAGTGCACACAGGACTTCATAACTTGTGCCACTTTTATCACTGTCTACTCATTCTTTGCAGTCTCTGCTAGACTAGACTAAGGTGAGCTAGGAATGATAGAACCAACATACCGATTTCACTGTTCAGTAGTACATAGATCTTGGACCAGAAGGCTACCATTGTTCTCTCATCTTGTGCAGCCACAAAACTCTGTGTGCAGACTGTGAAGTGTAACTACCAAGTTTTTTGCCACAATTCTGATGTGTAACCTCTAAGACCTGTGCCTCAACATTGATGTGTAGCTGCAACATTTTTTGCCTCAACTTCAATGTGTTAACTGTTAACTTCTAAGCTCTGAGCCTATACGTTGATGTGCAACTGTAAAGCAATTTGCTTTAACTTTGACATATAAATTCCAAGTTCTCTGCCTCAACTTTGATGTGTAACTGACAAGTTTCCTGCATCAATGTTGACACGTAACTGCCAAGTTCTCTGCCTAAACTTTGATGTGTACTTGCCAAGTTCTCTGCCTTTACTTTGATGTGTACTTGCCAAGTTCTCTGCCTCAATTTTGATGAGTAACTGCCAAGTTCTCTCTCTCAGCTTTATATGTAACTACCAAGTTCTCTGCCTCAACTTTGATGAGTAACTGCCAAGTTTTCTCTCTCACCTTTATGTGCAACTGCCAAGTTTTATGCCTCAACTTTGATGTGTAACTGCCAAGTTCTCTGCCTCAACTTTGATGTCTAACTGCCAAATAGTGATGGGTGAAACCGTGGATGTTCGAATACAGCAGGTTTGTCCGAACATTTAAAAAAAGTTCAGTTTGGGAACAAGAACGGTATCTGATTTCAAACCACATTCAAATGAAAAGGGGGCCAGAGCATTGGATGTTTCCCACAATGTCATCTGTGTGACAGTGCGAAAAATAATGGCTCTGATAAGTGCTAACTTTTCAAGTTACCGCCGATCAGACCGCTGTGGGTCTCACCCTGTCATACAGATGACAGCGTGTGATCCAGCAGCTGTGACTGGAGGTAAAAAGGTTCCCGCCAGTCACAGGTGCCAGCTGATGAGAAAATGGAGCACCCACCAGGGCCGGGGGGTACTCAGTACCGGGCCGGTTCTTAAGGGGATGTGTCACGTCAGCAGTGACCCGGTCTGTTACCCTGGGCGTCCAATGAAAAATGATGATGATTAAGGGGAAATAAAGTTTATGAAAGATAGTTCATGATGCCACCTGTGGTATTCGGCAAATAAGGTGTTAGCCGACGCTGCAGATTCAGTCCACTGGGGCAGTTGTTGATGCAGCAGAGTTGGTTCAGCTCTCCACAGGCAGAGCTATTCCCCAGGGCAGTGAAAGTGTAAAATGATGATGATGGTGATTGTTGTAGTGCAGGGCTGAGGTGACGCAGCAAATAAACAGGAAGACACAGCAGTGTGCAGTCTTCACAGGTTTTACTCACAGTTCTGATGTTACAATCCCCAGTCGGGGTTCTGTGTCCTCAGGGTCTGTGGTCCAGTCAGCTCTCAGGTAGTTTGGGGTGCACGCTGCCAGGGCTCCCTTAGATGTTCCTTTCCTGGCCGTCTCACTATGCTGGCTACCGCTTCTTCTGCCCTGCGTCTTCACACACAGTGTCCTGAGCCAGTAGACTCGGATCTTGTCAGGCGACGTTGGTAAGACCCCTGGATCCTATATGTCTGTCTTTTCAGCGAATGTATTGCATGTGTGTGTAGCCCTGGTGTGAAGGCACACACAGTACCCTGGAGGATGTGCGGAGAGGTAACAGTTTAATGCTCAATAACCATTCACTCCACCACACACTTGGACACACCCATAGGGTATGTAGCCAGTCAGTCAGTTTCCTGTCGTAGGACAGGTCAGTCTGTGTGCAGTCTGAGCAGGAGGAGAGGAGATCAGATGACATGTCCTGTCAGAGCTCGGTTTGAGCTAAAGTCAGACAGACTGTTGGATGGAAAGAAGGGTTAGCAGCAGAAACTTCAGTCGCCTGTCCCAAGGACAGTGAAGTTCAGTCGACGTGCTCCTGAACTAGATGAATACTGAGGATCTGTTAGCGAGCTCCAAGGAAGAAGCAAGAAGGGATTGACTTGCATTACCTTAGGAAGTGTGGAGTGCTTATGCTACAAGCGCGAACAGGGCGAAGGGCGTAGTGGAAGAAGTTATAGCAGTGCCTTAAGGATTGGACTATCCTGCACATTGTTCTCCGGTCACTGGGGACCGAAGTGTCACTATAGCTTCAGGCGTAGTGATAGAAAAACCAGAGTCTTACTGGACCTTAGGTCGCAGAAAGCAGCCCTTGGAGTGTCGGTACGTAACAGGGGTCAGGGAGAGTGGGAACCTTGAGTCACTGCAGGACAACAGTAGGAACTCAGCTCTCTCAAAGGAAGGCTCCGACCACAAAAACTGACCGGGCAGTACAGCTATGGAGTTAGCTGGAGTATTCGGAGTGAACTTAGCTCTATGCTAGTTGGACTCATCATATTGGAAAGAAAAGGAGGCCCCTAACCTGTTCAGCTGTTATCTCGAAGCACATCCTCCACCCCAACAGCCTCCCTGGGACCTGCCTTATCATCTGACAAGTAAAAGGTATGAAAAGACCCTGGATGGTGTGAGACTGATTTATTTATCTGCACCCGACATCATTAATACCATAGACTTTGAGGGACTAGTCCCACCTGTGGGGGACCCGTCATCTAGCTGCCACAACATCCCCTCAGAGATCTACTGCAGCGCTGGTCTTAGTGACTAGACAACTACAGGTGGCATCACGAACTGTTATATACAAATCCCCTGTAAATAGTTCCCCTTTAACGCCTGACCGCCAGGGACACGGACCGAGCCACGCTACCAGTGACATTCCCTAGAAACAAGCAGTCAAGAGGTCGAAAATATAGAAAAAGTAGAAAACACTTTATTAATGTAACAAGATAAAAGTATAGCACAGCGAAACAATACTGCATGTGCCCAAGAACAGATACAATAAGCAAGGGAAGCCGCGTGTGGTGAACAAAATACAATAGTAGCTCATGCTACTTATAGCAGATAGTGTATAGCATAATTACAATGCATAAATGCCCATATAGAAATGGATATATATATATACAACAGTAAGTAGGTGTGCATACAGTAATAGAATTAATGGTGATATAATACATACCAAAACGGTCACAGTGTAACACCACACCGGCTGCCCCTGCCACCCCTGTTCTTGGGCACATGCAGTATTGTTTCGCTGTGCTATACTTTTATCTTGTTACATTAATAAAGTGTTTTCTACTTTTTCTATATTTTCGACCTCTTGACTGCTTGTTTCTCTTTGTGTTGTTCTATACTATGTATGCAGTTGGTCCATCTAGTCCGATATATATTCAGTTCACTAACTTTTGACACTATGTCAGTATAAGCCCCATGCTATGATATATTTAGTAACTGAAATGTTGATCTATCATTTTATTTGAGTGACATTCCCTATAGAAATCTACAGGCTCGGCTCCGAGTACCCCATATCCCTGGAAACCCACAATTGTGGTGCGGGTCACACAACTTGGCGTCACGAACAGGATGCGAAACTCGCAAAATTGCGAGCCCTGTGTGCCTGTGGAGGTGTTTTTGTGAAAAAGGACTGTTTGCTATTTTTGGCGCTAAAATCCGCCATTTTGCCGCCAAATTCGCGCCCTCAGGCGCTGGAGAGGAAGGTGGGCGTGGATTCGTGGGCGTGTGCCCCCTGTGGCGCGAAGAGAATGCCTGCCCTCTCAAAGTGCTACTACAATATGCGATCCTGCCCTACAGCAAAGGAGGTCCGCCTCCTCTTCACCTTCCCTGCGAAGAGGAGGAGACGCAAACCCCGCCTCCACGGAAGAGACCGGACGGCTCTGGTAGTAGAAGAAGAGAGAGTGTTCTGGAACATGATGGAGGCAGGACGTGTGCAGCCGAGCAGGGAAGCGGTGGAAGGCAGGCCCCGTTCCCCAGCCAAGCTGCCACTAGAACCAGAACCATCTGTGGTCCTGCACCTGCAGCAAGCCTTGCTGGAGATTGGAGAGGAAAATGCAAGGTTAAAGAAGATGATCCTGCAACGACCTGGCGAGGAGGAGATTGGGAAACGCCGGCGTGACCAGATGCAGCGGCGGCTGTGGGACGTGGTGTTCTCTCCCCTCGACGACCCTCCACGATTTGAATTACCAAAACTTCTGCTGCCCAAGGCTAAGGAGCAACCGGAGGCTACCCCCAAAAGGACCGACCCTGATCCTACCGATGGAGCGGTGGAAGCGAAGGAGGTTGAGGAGGTACCGCCAGTTCCGGAACGCCCGCCCGGCCAGGAGGCCGCAGCAGATGATCGATCCCTGGTAGGGACACCGGAGGGGTCCTGTCCATCATTACCAGACGTCGACTGGGATGAGATGGCGCGCCTGGATGACGTCGCCTACGCCGCCCAGTGGGAACGTGAGTGGCAGCGTCGCGAAGAGGAACAGCGACGCCGGCAGGAGGAAGAGCGGGAAGTGCAGCGGAACCGGCAGCGGCAGTACGAGCAGCTGATTGCGGATAAGGAAAGTGTCCGCCGGGAAAAAGGTACTCTAAGGGAACCGCGGCGGCAGGGGTGTGTGACAGAGTTCCAGCTCCGGAAGGGCTGGGGCTTCATTAGAGAACCGGGCCTCTACCCAGGGGTCTTTGTCAGTCACAGGGACGTAGAATCCCACCTGCCCATCGGCCATCCCGGGAGGGACCTAATCAGTGGGGACATAGTAACCTATACACGGCACTGGGGTATGAAAGGATGGTATGCCTTAAATGTCGCAGTCGTCAGAGACCCCGTCCCCGACGCAGGTAACGTCACCATTGCCAGCACGTCACAGTCCCGAGCTCCCGCTGCACCAGGCCGTGCCCCGGCATCGCCCCATGAACGTACGTCACAGTTGGAAGCGCCCCCTGCATATTCTACTCTGCCAGTGCCTCGTACCAAGACACAAGCTACGACTCATTCCAAATCGCAATTTGCACCGCCGGATATAGCGGCACCAACAGCGACACCTTCGGAGATACCGCTTGCGTCCTACATGATGGAGTCACCCGATGGGACCGTAGTGAGGATGAAAACAGTCGCTACTCAGACTTGGATAGCAGGTCACGACCTATTTGTCATGTGCTCTAAAGAGCATCGCATTGTTCCAGCCCCCGGGATGGAAAGTGTAACTGAAGTTAGCAAGAAAATGTGAAGAACGGTAGGACCCAGACAGGGTTTACCGCAACTAAGAAGATGTAAAAAGTTTTTGATAAAAGAAATAATTGCTGTTTTGCACTTTATTGCTATGTATAGGGTTTACATAGTTTTATATATAATGAGTAGAATACCCGGCTGGGTACCAGAGTGAAAATTTGAAAAAGTTGATTGCATAGTTTTACATATAGAATACCCTGGTTGGGTAAATACCGTGAGAAGTATAATGTGAGTTTCAGGAGTTACCAATATGTGTCTTTTATTATGTCATGGACTTTGAGGCTGAGGACTGTGCCAGCCCAGAACTTATCTTTGTAAATAGTTGCACTTTATGCATTCCCGTGGTTCTATATCTAATTGTAACAATTACCTCTGAACATAAAACCCGTGTGGTGTGGCACTGAGTGAGGTCTGCATTCAGATGTCCTGCAGCCCACCCAGGACCCACGTTGAAGGTTTGGTGCGGGTCCTTCACAAGAATACTGTTTAATATGACATATTTATTGAAAGTATGTTTTTGTATTTTTCTATGTTCATTGTACATAATGTAACGTTTAAGATTTCGTACCTCCCGGATGGGATGAGTTTAATGTTTATTGTTAATGAAAAACAAAATGTCTTCTTGTATTTCACAGCCCGGGAGTGCTGTATTTTACCATGGGGGAATGTGTAGCCCTGGTGTGAAGGCACACACAGTACCCTGGAGGATGTGCGGAGAGGTAACAGTTTAATGCTCAATAACCATTCACTCCACCACACACTTGGACACACCCATAGGGTATGTAGCCAGTCAGTCAGTTTCCTGTCGTAGGACAGGTCAGTCTGTGTGCAGTCTGAGCAGGAGGAGAGGAGATCAGATGACATGTCCTGTCAGAGCTCGGTTTGAGCTAAAGTCAGACAGACTGTTGGATGGAAAGAAGGGTTAGCAGCAGAAACTTCAGTCGCCTGTCCCAAGGACAGTGAAGTTCAGTCGACGTGCTCCTGAACTAGATGAATACTGAGGATCTGTTAGCGAGCTCCAAGGAAGAAGCAAGAAGGGATTGACTTGCATTACCTTAGGAAGTGTGGAGTGCTTATGCTACAAGCGCGAACAGGGCGAAGGGCGTAGTGGAAGAAGTTATAGCAGTGCCTTAAGGATTGGACTATCCTGCACATTGTTCTCCGGTCACTGGGGACCGAAGTGTCACTATAGCTTCAGGCGTAGTGATAGAAAAACCAGAGTCTTACTGGACCTTAGGTCGCAGAAAGCAGCCCTTGGAGTGTCGGTACGTAACAGGGGTCAGGGAGAGTGGGAACCTTGAGTCACTGCAGGACAACAGTAGGAACTCAGCTCTCTCAAAGGAAGGCTCCGACCACAAAAACTGACCGGGCAGTACAGCTATGGAGTTAGCTGGAGTATTCGGAGTGAACTTAGCTCTATGCTAGTTGGACTCATCATATTGGAAAGAAAAGGAGGCCCCTAACCTGTTCAGCTGTTATCTCGAAGCACATCCTCCACCCCAACAGCCTCCCTGGGACCTGCCTTATCATCTGACAAGTAAAAGGTATGAAAAGACCCTGGATGGTGTGAGACTGATTTATTTATCTGCACCCGACATCATTAATACCATAGACTTTGAGGGACTAGTCCCACCTGTGGGGGACCCGTCATCTAGCTGCCACAACATCCCCTCAGAGATCTACTGCAGCGCTGGTCTTAGTGACTAGACAACTACAGGTGGCATCACGAACTGTTATATACAAATCCCCTGTAAATAGTTCCCCTTTAACGCCTGACCGCCAGGGACACGGACCGAGCCACGCTACCAGTGACATTCCCTAGAAACAAGCAGTCAAGAGGTCGAAAATATAGAAAAAGTAGAAAACACTTTATTAATGTAACAAGATAAAAGTATAGCACAGCGAAACAATACTGCATGTGCCCAAGAACAGATACAATAAGCAAGGGAAGCCGCGTGTGGTGAACAAAATACAATAGTAGCTCATGCTACTTATAGCAGATAGTGTATAGCATAATTACAATGCATAAATGCCCATATAGAAATGGATATATATATATACAACAGTAAGTAGGTGTGCATACAGTAATAGAATTAATGGTGATATAATACATACCAAAACGGTCACAGTGTAACACCACACCGGCTGCCCCTGCCACCCCTGTTCTTGGGCACATGCAGTATTGTTTCGCTGTGCTATACTTTTATCTTGTTACATTAATAAAGTGTTTTCTACTTTTTCTATATTTTCGACCTCTTGACTGCTTGTTTCTCTTTGTGTTGTTCTATACTATGTATGCAGTTGGTCCATCTAGTCCGATATATATTCAGTTCACTAACTTTTGACACTATGTCAGTATAAGCCCCATGCTATGATATATTTAGTAACTGAAATGTTGATCTATCATTTTATTTGAGTGACATTCCCTATAGAAATCTACAGGCTCGGCTCCGAGTACCCCATATCCCTGGAAACCCACAATTGTGGTGCGGGTCACACAACTTGGCGTCACGAACAGGATGCGAAACTCGCAAAATTGCGAGCCCTGTGTGCCTGTGGAGGTGTTTTTGTGAAAAAGGACTGTTTGCTATTTTTGGCGCTAAAATCCGCCATTTTGCCGCCAAATTCGCGCCCTCAGGCGCTGGAGAGGAAGGTGGGCGTGGATTCGTGGGCGTGTGCCCCCCTGTGGCGCGAAGAGAATGCCTGCCCTCTCAAAGTGCTACTACAATATGCGATCCTGCCCTACAGCAAAGGAGGTCCGCCTCCTCTTCACCTTCCCTGCGAAGAGGAGGAGACGCAAACCCCGCCTCCACGGAAGAGACCGGACGGCTCTGGTAGTAGAAGAAGAGAGAGTGTTCTGGAACATGATGGAGGCAGGACGTGTGCAGCCGAGCAGGGAAGCGGTGGAAGGCAGGCCCCGTTCCCCAGCCAAGCTGCCACTAGAACCAGAACCATCTGTGGTCCTGCACCTGCAGCAAGCCTTGCTGGAGATTGGAGAGGAAAATGCAAGGTTAAAGAAGATGATCCTGCAACGACCTGGCGAGGAGGAGATTGGGAAACGCCGGCGTGACCAGATGCAGCGGCGGCTGTGGGACGTGGTGTTCTCTCCCTCGACGACCCTCCACGATTTGAATTACCAAAACTTCTGCTGCCCAAGGCTAAGGAGCAACCGGAGGCTACCCCCAAAAGGACCGACCCTGATCCTACCGATGGAGCGGTGGAAGCGAAGGAGGTTGAGGAGGTACCGCCAGTTCCGGAACGCCCGCCGGCCAGGAGGCCGCAGCAGATGATCGATCCCTGGTAGGGACACCGGAGGGGTCCTGTCCATCATTACCAGACGTCGACTGGGATGAGATGGCGCGCCTGGATGACGTCGCCTACGCCGCCCAGTGGGAACGTGAGTGGCAGCGTCGCGAAGAGGAACAGCGACGCCGGCAGGAGGAAGAGCGGGAAGTGCAGCGGAACCGGCAGCGGCAGTACGAGCAGCTGATTGCGGATAAGGAAAGTGTCCGCCGGGAAAAAGGTACTCTAAGGGAACCGCGGCGGCAGGGGTGTGTGACAGAGTTCCAGCTCCGGAAGGGCTGGGGCTTCATTAGAGAACCGGGCCTCTACCAGGGGTCTTTGTCAGTCACAGGGACGTAGAATCCCACCTGCCCATCGGCCATCCCGGGAGGGACCTAATCAGTGGGGACATAGTAACCTATACACGGCACTGGGGTATGAAAGGATGGTATGCCTTAAATGTCGCAGTCGTCAGAGACCCCGTCCCCGACGCAGGTAACGTCACCATTGCCAGCACGTCACAGTCCCGAGCTCCGCTGCACCAGGCCGTGCCCCGGCATCGCCCCATGAACGTACGTCACAGTTGGAAGCGCCCCCTGCATATTCTACTCTGCCAGTGCCTCGTACCAAGACACAAGCTACGACTCATTCCAAATCGCAATTTGCACCGCCGGATATAGCGGCACCAACAGCGACACCTTCGGAGATACCGCTTGCGTCCTACATGATGGAGTCACCCGATGGGACCGTAGTGAGGATGAAAACAGTCGCTACTCAGACTTGGATAGCAGGTCACGACCTATTTGTCATGTGCTCTAAAGAGCATCGCATTGTTCCAGCCCCCGGGATGGAAAGTGTAACTGAAGTTAGCAAGAAAATGTGAAGAACGGTAGGACCCAGACAGGGTTTACCGCAACTAAGAAGATGTAAAAAGTTTTTGATAAAAGAAATAATTGCTGTTTTGCACTTTATTGCTATGTATAGGGTTTACATAGTTTTATATATAATGAGTAGAATACCGGCTGGGTACCAGAGTGAAAATTTGAAAAAGTTGATTGCATAGTTTTACATATAGAATACCCTGGTTGGGTAAATACCGTGAGAAGTATAATGTGAGTTTCAGGAGTTACCAATATGTGTCTTTTATTATGTCATGGACTTTGAGGCTGAGGACTGTGCCAGCCCAGAACTTATCTTTGTAAATAGTTGCACTTTATGCATTCCCGTGGTTCTATATCTAATTGTAACAATTACCTCTGAACATAAAACCCGTGTGGTGTGGCACTGAGTGAGGTCTGCATTCAGATGTCCTGCAGCCCACCCAGGACCCACGTTGAAGGTTTGGTGCGGGTCCTTCACAAGAATACTGTTTAATATGACATATTTATTGAAAGTATGTTTTTGTATTTTTCTATGTTCATTGTACATAATGTAACGTTTAAGATTTCGTACCTCCCGGATGGGATGAGTTTAATGTTTATTGTTAATGAAAAACAAAATGTCTTCTTGTATTTCACAGCCCGGGAGTGCTGTATTTTACCATGGGGGAATGTGTAGCCCTGGTGTGAAGGCACACACAGTACCCTGGAGGATGTGCGGAGAGGTAACAGTTTAATGCTCAATAACCATTCACTCCACCACACACTTGGACACACCCATAGGGTATGTAGCCAGTCAGTCAGTTTCCTGTCGTAGGACAGGTCAGTCTGTGTGCAGTCTGAGCAGGAGGAGAGGAGATCAGATGACATGTCCTGTCAGAGCTCGGTTTGAGCTAAAGTCAGACAGACTGTTGGATGGAAAGAAGGGTTAGCAGCAGAAACTTCAGTCGCCTGTCCCAAGGACAGTGAAGTTCAGTCGACCTGCTCCTGAACTAGATGAATACTGAGGATCTGTTAGCGAGCTCCAAGGAAGAAGCAAGAAGGGATTGACTTGCATTACCTTAGGAAGTGTGGAGTGCTTATGCTACAAGCGCGAACAGGGCGAAGGGCGTAGTGGAAGAAGTTATAGCAGTGCCTTAAGGATTGGACTATCCTGCACATTGTTCTCCGGTCACTGGGGACCGAAGTGTCACTATAGCTTCAGGCGTAGTGATAGAAAAACCAGAGTCTTACTGGACCTTAGGTCGCAGAAAGCAGCCCTTGGAGTGTCGGTACGTAACAGGGGTCAGGGAGAGTGGGAACCTTGAGTCACTGCAGGACAACAGTAGGAACTCAGCTCTCTCAAAGGAAGGCTCCGACCACAAAAACTGACCGGGCAGTACAGCTATGGAGTTAGCTGGAGTATTCGGAGTGAACTTAGCTCTATGCTAGTTGGACTCATCATATTGGAAAGAAAAGGAGGCCCCTAACCTGTTCAGCTGTTATCTCGAAGCACATCCTCCACCCCAACAGCCTCCTTGGGACCTGCCTTATCATCTGACAAGTAAAAGGTATGAAAAGACGCTGGATGGTGTGAGACTGATTTATTTATCTGCACCCGACATCATTAATACCATAGACTTTGAGGGACTAGTCCCACCTGTGGGGGACCCGTCATCTAGCTGCCACAACATCCCCTCAGAGATCTACTGCAGCGCTGGTCTTAGTGACTAGACAACTACAGGTGGCGTCACGAACTGTTATATACAAATCCCTGTAAATAGTTCCCCTTTAACGCCTGACCGCCAGGGACACGGACCGAGCCACGCTACCAGTGACATTCCCTATAGAAATCTACAGGCTCGGCCCGAGTACCCCATATCCCTGGAAACCCACAATTGTGGTGCGGGTCACACATGTGGCTGTAGCACATTCAGATACTGCAGCCTCCGGTTTTCTAGCTGAGTCCTTAGTTTCTCCACTAGCTTTGGGGCTGGTCCCCTAACTGCGACCTGGTCCCTCCACCGACCACGCCGGTAGATGTGGGCCCCACGGATGGATCTCTCACTATTCGTGCCCCTGAGACCTCTTCTTCCTCTCCTCCTCTGGAGCCTCTCTCTCTCTGTAGTATTTTGTTCAGGAGCTACTCTCTCTGTTCCTCACTCCTCCTCTCCATCCAGCAGACTCTTTCCAGAAACTTCTCAGACCACTGCCACACTCTCTGACTCCTCCGGCCTTTCTACCTTCTCCACCCACTCCCCAACATCCTTTCCTATCCAGCCTGGGATGAGGCCATCCTCCCAAAAGGTACACCCAGATGCCCCGACTGAACTGGTGTTTGCTGGGTGTGAGTGTTAGAGTCCTGGGTAGTGCCCCTCCTTACCTGAGAGTGGGATACCACACCTCTGGATCAAGTGCAGTACCCCTGTGGTGACTGGACCCCAAGGGCACCACAAATACTACTCTCATCATCATATGCCTGGTTTCACTGATAGCAGCGAGAGCAGGTGTACGATGGTGAGAGCATTCATCAACTGGCGTCTGTGCAATAAATATATATTTTTTTAAAATGATGTGGGATCCCCTCTATTTTTGAGAACCAGTGCAGGCAAAACTGACAGCTGCGGACTGCAGCCCTCAGCTGTCAGTTCAAAAATAGAGGGGTCTCCATGCTTTTTTTAAATTATTTTATTAAATAATTAAAAAAAACTGTGTTGGATCTCCCCATTTTTGATAACAAGGTAAGTTAAAGCAGACAGCTGAGGGCTGGTATTCTCAGGCTGGTAAGAGTCCATGGATATTTGGACCCATCCTAAAAATAGCAGACCGCAGCCACCCCAGAAAAGGCCCATCTATTCTATGCGGTGGCAAGTGGGGTAATATTTATGAGGTTGATGTCAGCTGGTCTATGGCCCCTATTACTAACTGGATTCTTTAATTCTGGGATACTATACTATTTGCGACTCCTCTCCAACTTTCCTCTTCTGAAGGATCTTGTGTGAATAACTCAGGACCATCCTCTAACTTGGGCGAGATTTCTCCTATTTTTACTAAGGGCTTATAATTAGGACCCAAGACCTTTTTGATATTACTACAAATACGAATAACCCTTTTACCACTCAATCACCTTTTAGCCCACAAATGGGACCCAAGGAAATTGAAGGTTTATTTCCAACATTAATAGTAACCATGTATCCACAAGATAAGTGCTAACTTTTTGACTTGTGGGGGGGTTATTATGCTGGGACTTCCTCCAATCCTGAGAACAGGGGTCTGAGATTTTCCAATACAAGACTGCTGGTGATAGCTGAGTACAACACTTGGCTTTTTCTCCTGTAAAGAATAAATGGTGATGTGTTGCGCATGCGCAGCCACTGCTCGATTTTAGAGCCCCGTTCTAAGGATTTCTGAGTGGTCCCATCAATGAGAAAGTTTAGACCTATCAGAAAGTTATCACCAATCTTGTGGAAAGGTGATAGCTTTCAATGTTAGGAATACTGTGTTCTTCACTAGATTTCTATAGAAGCCAAAGTTCCGCATGATAAAAAAAATAAATAAAAATAAATAAAAAGGCAGGTTCTAAAGTTTACAATCAATTTTTAATAGTTTTACAAAGAAACCAAGAGCCACAACTCCTCCTCTCCCGTTATCCTTTCAACTTGCATAACGTGCTCTCAGCATGCAGTTCATCTTCCGCCGATGTCCACCGCTACAAACGGGAAGCAATTCAGACAATTCTTTGTTCTCAAAACTAAAAAAAAAAAGAGTTTAACACAGTATGAAGAAAAACAGTCATTTACAAGTAAGTGTCCTCCAGGAGAAGAAGAAGCAATAGAAGACAAAATCATTTACATAACAGTGACTGATGGAGCTTTTATGTTCTGCACAGATCCTACCGAGAGTTATCTATCGGCAAACAAAAAAAAAAAGTTCCAGCACTTTAACATATTATTTGTTCTTTTCTCATGTTTTTGCTGTTGGCAAAATTTATAGACTTGAAAATAAGCAATAGGTACATTATCTGGCACTCTCTGCAGGCAGTTTACAAATCGTCCATTAAAGGATTATTCCCAACTTGCGAAAGATGATAACTTGCTGATAGTGGCGCACGCGCAGCACCACTCTATTCATTGTCTATGGGGGTGCTGGAGATAACAATGCCTTGTTTTCCGCTATCTAGGGCAATCACAACGGTGGTACCTTAGTGATCAGCCAGAGCTTTATCATGAGACTGCAGGTCCGGTGCCCATTGAATGAAATGAAAGTTGCGCATGCACACCCACCGATGCACCATTCAATGTCTATAGGACTGATGGTGATAATTGAATACAACACAGATACTTCCATGAGTGTTCAGGTAGTAGTATGCTGCTGATGACCTGTAGAATATCAAGGCAAACCCAGATCTGCGATTTCTGGGCTGATCTACAGCCTCGTAAAGGTGATCGTCTACCTTTCCAGCTCTGCTGTTCAAAAGTAGTATGCGCACTCTTGGCTTTGATATATCAAGGTACCTGTCAGCCAATCCGACTTTTCTTTTACAATTTGCTGTCTGCACACTCGACTTTGCTGTAGCAAGGTGTGTCCAGCTGTACTGCTCTTTGTTATTTCACATACTGTTCAGCATATCCAGCTCTACTGTTCCACATGATGTCCAGCTTATCCAGCTCTGATATTCCACGTGATGTCCAACATATTCAATGCTACAAATTTTTCCATCTGCTGTCCGGTCTATCCAACTCTTCTGCATCATTGCACAAGGAACGTGCTGCTCACCCTGACTTATGGACTGTTGGCCCTCACTTGAAACCTGGATTCAGGATTCTGACACGGTCTCCCCTGCTGTCATTTCCTATGGTGGCTTACAGTTCTCCCATTCCCCCAGACCTGCAAACAGACATGGTGGTGGAGTTGGCATACTATTGTCCCCACAATGCACTTTCCAGGTCATCCCTCCAATTCCATCACTCTCATTCCCTTCTTTTGAGGTCCACACCATCAGGCTCTTTCGTCCCCTCTCCCTCAGAGTAGCGGTCATATATCGGCCCCCAGGCTCGCCCACCCGGTTCCTTGACCACTTCTCAGCCTGGCTGCCGCACTTCATGTCCTCAGAACTACCAACCCTTATCCTTGAAGACTTCAACATCCCCATTAACAGCCCTACTTCCACATCTGCATCTCAGCTTCTATCACTAACCACTTCTCTAGGCCTCTCACAGCTTTCAACCTCTGAGACACACAAGGATGGTAACACCCTTGACCTGGTCTTTGTCTGCCTCTGTTCAATCTCCCACCTAAATAACTCACCGCTTCCACTCTCTGACCACAATATTCTCTCCTTCACGCTCACAAATCCTCGACCACCCCAGCGCACTCCTACCTACCACACATTCAGAAATCTACAAGCCATTAACCCTCAGACACTTTCAGACTCCCTACACTCATCGCTGTCCCCAATCTCCTCTTTTTCTTGTCCTAATCTGGCTGTTCATCACTACAATGACACTCTTAGAAGCACCCTTGACCAAGTAGCACCGCTCACCCTCAGAACTTCCAAACACACAGTAAAACAGCCCTGGCTCACATTGCAAACTCAACTTCTTCAGCGATGCTCTAGGAGTGCTGAACGCCTTTGGAGAAAAACCCGCACACCAGAAGACTTCATCCACTTTAAATTCATGTTAAGAACTTATAATGCTGCCCTTCACCTCGGCAAACAGACCTACTTCACCACCCTGATCTCCTCACTAGCCAACAACCCCAAGAAACTTTTTGACACTTTTCACTCCCTCCTCAGGCCAAAAGCACAAGTCCCTATCACAGACATTTGTGCTGACGACCTGGCCTCCCATTTTATAGAAAAAATAGATACTATCCGTCAGGAAATCTGCTTTCAACCACCAAGTGCTGTGACTCCCATCCCACCCTGCATTTCCCTGGCTCACTTTCCACATTTAATCCCATCACAGAAGAAGAAGTCTCCAGACTCCTCTCTTTCTCTCGTCCGACTACATGCACTACCGACCCCATTCCCTCACATCTCCTCCAGTCTCTCTCTCCAGTTGTCACAACTCACCTAACTAAAATCTTTAATCTCTCACTCTCCTCTGGCATTTTCCATCCTCCTTCAAACACTCCATCATTACTCCACTACTAAAGAAACCCGCTCTCGACCCTTTCTGCACAAACAACTACAGACCGGTCTCCAATCTCCCCTTCATCTCTAAACTTTTGGAGCGCCTAGTCTACTCCCACCTTACCCGTTACCTCTCCAATCACTCCCTCCTAGACCCTTCACAGTCCGGTTTCCGCCCCCTACATTCGACCGAAACTGCACTCATCAAAGTGACCAATGACCTTCTTACAGCAAAACGTAACGGTGACCACTCTCTGCTCATTCTTCTCGACCTTTCTGCAGCTTTTGACATGGTTGACCACCGTCTCCTACTGTCTAGGCTCCACTCACTAGGTATTAAGGACACTGTTCTCTCCTGGTTCTCCTCCTATCTTTCTGACCGCTCCTTCAGTGTTTCGTTCTCTGGCTCCACGTCATCTCCTCTTCCTCTCACTGTCGGTGTACCCAGGGCTCAGTCCATGCCTCACTCCCTCAAGATGGCTGGACCATCATTGTAAATGCACCATTGTATATACACACCTGTACTTTGTATCTCCCCCACCTCATTGTAGATTGTAAGCTCTCACGAACAGGGTCGGCTTATTTTGCTTTAATTATTGTATTGTTAACGTTGTTACCTATGACTTGTGTTTTGAAACTGTTAAACTGTAAAGCGCTGCGGAATATGTTGGCGCTATATAAATAAAGATTATTATTATTATTATTATTGGCCCCCTTCTCTTCTCTCTCTACACGGCCCCAATTGGACAGACCATCAGCAGATTTGGCTTTCAGTATCATCTTTATGCTGATGACACACAACTATACACGTCATCCCCCGACCTTACCCCCGCTGTACTACAGAATGCCAGTGACTGTCTGTCCGCAGTCTCCAACATCATGTCCGCTCTCTATCTGAAACTCAACCTCTCCAAAACTGAACTTCTTCTGCTCCCGCCGTCTACTAACCTCCCTAAATCTGACATTTCCCTCTCCGTGGGCGGCACCATAATAACACCCCGGCAGCAGGCTCGCTGTCTGGGTGTTATGTTTGACACCAATCTCTCCTTCACCTCCCATATACAATCTCTTGCCCGCTCTTGCCGCCTACACCTAAAGAACATCTCTAGAATCCGCCCTTTTCTCACCATGGAAACAACAAAAACCCTCACTGTAGCATTGATCCACTCCCGCCTGGACTACTGCAACGCTCTATTACTTGGCCTCCCCATTACTCGACTATCCCCTCTCCAGTCCATCCTTAATGCAGCAGCCAGGGTCATCTATCTGGCTAATCGGTACTCGGACGCGTCCGCTCTTCACCAGTCCTTACACTGGCTGCCCATTCATTATAGGATCCAATTCAAAGTACTTGTTCTCACCCACAAAGCTCTCCACAGTGCAGCACCCCCCTACATCTCCTCCCTCATTTCTATCTATCGGCCTAACCGACTGCTGCGCTCTGCAAACGACTTTCGACTAACCTCTGCACTAATTCGTACCTCCCACTCCCGACTCCAAGACTTCTCCCGCGCTGCGCCAATCCTCTGGAATGCTCTACCCCAAGAAATTAGGACTATCCACAATTTACATGGTTTTAGGCGCTCCCTCAAAACACATTTGTTCAGAGCGGCTATCACAATCACTAATCAATCATTCTATGTGTAAGTGTGTGTGTGTATAGCCCATTCACTATCTCCATCCATCCCTCACTCCCTCAAGATGGCTGGACCATCATTGTAAATGCACCATTGTATATACACACCTGTACTTTGTATCTCCCCCACCTCATTGTAGATTGTAAGCTCTCACGAGCAGGGGCGGCTTATTTTGCTTTAATTATTGTATTGTTAACGTTGTTACTTATGACTTGTGTTTTGAAACTGTTAAACTGTAAAGCGCTGCGGAATATGATGGCGCTATATAAATAAAGATTATTATTATTATTATTATTACTTCAGCAGGTGAACCATAACGCATATCAAGACAACCACTGGCTACTTGTAGTTTCCGAGGTGATTTGTTGGTGTACCCCAGCCAGCCTCTTTGCACCCTAGGTGCCCCGTAGATATGCTTCTACAATGTAACTGTGCACCAGACATAACTATGATCTTAGACAGCGCCTAATTTGTAGAACGTCTCTCTTCTTCTTATATTACGTCAATATTTCACCATTAGACGCCATTTCTAATGATGAAAGCAGCAGCCAGCCAAATGCAGCAACCCGCCGTATTATGTTACATATAGCCACCGAGTGAATATTGCTAAATATAACCTCTTTTATGCCTTTGTTTTCCCCACCGCTTTCCTACTGTGATTAATGCTGAAAGCTTAAGCATTTCATCCCTACCACATGGTGAGGCCTAAACAGCATTAAACATACGACAATACGAGAGGCTGCTGCCTGCCTCTCTCCACCGCCAAGACCAAGAAAATCTAAGCTTAGCAGCAAGGCTCAGCATTTTCTCTAAACAGCTTTTTACTTCTTGAGCCGAAGCTACAGAAATAGCTTTTTGAAAAGGCCCATTGTCTTGGAAAACAGGGAGCGAGGCACCGGGCCGGAGGTGACGAGACGCAGTAGAAATGATCCTTCTCTTGATGTTGGTGTAGAGTCTTGTTTTAAGGAATTGTAAGATAAGACATCTGAGATCAAAATGATCGAATCTCAAGAAGGAGCTCATTTGTTATGTGACACCACACTCAATGCCAGATGGGCCCCTTCCAAGGCTTTCTCAATCTCGGTCTACTCTTAGATGTCATGAAAGTGCGATGGATGGCATATGTATGGATTTGAGATCGGAAAAATGTGCGTCTTCAAGGGGCCACCTCGCCAATGATGTTTTTGGAAGGTCTTTAGTTCAGTTCAGATTTTAGTCCATTAAAGGTAATGTGCACTAAAAAAACATTTAGAATGAGATTGCCAGGAAAATGGAAGTTATCTAAGCCTTCGTGGAAGAATGACATCTACACTTGGATATAGTCTGATGGTTTATTGTCAACGCGTGTCAGAGTTTACACCACCACCTTCCTCAGGACAACCAGACATAAGAAGATAAGAAGAGTATACAGGATATACACATGGTTAAATACATGACAAAATAAAAAGAAAATCAAAGCCAAGAGAAAGAGGGAGGGAAGTACATAATCACATGTCATGGAGCAGAAAAAAACTATAAATATTTATGCATTAAAATTAAATGAAAGAAGTGTAAAATGTATAACTCATTATTGTAATAAGGAAAGACTCTTGTGCTATTATGTGTAAAAAAAAGTGTCAAAATAATAAAAAAGGGGTAAAAAAATAATTCTTTTTTATCCCTTTTTTTCCCATTTTCCTATTTTTTTATTATTTTTTCACTTTTTTACACATAATAGCACAAGAGTCTTTTCTTATTACAATAATGAGTTACACATTTTACACTTCTTTCATTTACCTTGATGTGATTATGTACATCACTACCCCTTTATCTTGGAACCATATTTTTGAATTTTGGCATGTATTTAACCACGTGTGTCGGCTATATACTGAAGTTGGTGCCTTCAAGGCTGTATGAATGACCCTGCTTTGTAATTTTTGTCTGGCTGTGCACTGTGGGCAGACCTTTTATGAGTATAGGAATATCACAACTACACAATATTTGAATGAGATTATACAGTTGGTGCCTTCAAGGGTGTATGGATGACCCTGCTTGTAATTTTTGTCTGGCTTTGCACTTAGTCCATAGCCTTTATGACTCTTACATGGCAATTTGAATAGAATGTGCATGAGGCCCTTCTTTATCTCTAATACAGGGTTTATCTTCCATCATATTTTTGATACTTCTTGCTTCCTTCATAAATTACACTGAATTTTATTTAATACAAATTTCAATTTTGGTTTACTTAAATTATTATTATTTTTAAAACATTTTAAAATTTTGTCTTATACAAGTCATTTTACAGGAAAGAGTGTTTTTTAACTTTTTTTCCTGTAAAGTCCAATTTCTTTTCAATTTATAATGTTTAATTGTCAGTCCTTAAAGTGGAGTAAACATGCGACACAATTGTTCTCAGCAGCAATCTGGGAGTCAGAGATACTTCCAGGGGTCTTCCCCATCCTGTTCTCCTTCCATTCAGCACTTTTCCCATCCATTTAACATTTTCACTGCCCCCAGACCTCTTTGAAGGGTCTGCCGGAAAAGTGCTCGGATTTCCCATTGACTCCTATTATACTCATTCCTTGAAACAATCATCCTAGCATTAGGAATTAATCAGCTCAAGTAACGAGCATCCGAGCAGTTTAGTGCTCACTAGTGATGAGCGAGTATACTCATTGCTCGGGTTTTCCCGAGCATGCTCATGTGGTCTCCGAGTACTTGGAAATGCTGGGAGATTTAGTTTATGTCGCCGCAGCTGCATGATTTGCGACTGCTAGACAGCCTGAATACATGTGGGGACTTCCTAACAAACAGGCAATCCCCATATGTATTCAGGCTGTCTAGCAGCCACAAATTATGCAGCTGTGGTAAAAGAAACTAAATCTCGAAGCACTTCCAAATACTCGGAGGACCCCAGAGCATGCTCGGGAAAACCCGAGCTACGAGCATACTCGCTCATCACTAGTGAGCACTCCTCTCTATTAAAGATCAATTAGTTTGTGCTTTACATCTGAAGTCAGAAAACAAGGCATGAGCAAATCTTTTGAAATTTGAATTCTCCAGTTTTGCAAACTTTACCAAGGAAATTCCAGTTATGGCGAATCAATTTGTTTCAAATTGCAAGTCCTCCAAACTCCTCCAAAGATGTGTGTAACACCCCAGGACTCTCTTAGGACTGTATCCAACTACTTTCAAGCACTTTAACGCAAACACAACCTTAGTTATGTCATAGTGTCCTCAACACATATGACAAAGAGATAAAGGATGATACTATTCTTCACTGCAGTGCTATCATGTGCTATCCATAATGTTTAATCAGTGTTTTATGGATTTCTATCACTAGCTGTATTGCTGAGCTGCTGCATAAAATAGCTGCTGCATTCCCTGCCTTCACTTTTAAAGAGTCTATCCAACCCTTGTGATGAGATAGCCACAAGATCAGGGCCAGACTGGCCAATTGGCAACTCTGGCAAATACCAGAAGGGCCTGTCTGGTCGTGGGCTGCCTTGTCTGCTATGTTGTTAGCAGAATCTGTGTTCTCAAGACACCCATACTGTTAAGAGTTGTGACTAGTGTTGAGCGATACTGCTCGATATCTAAAAATATCGGATCGGAATGGTATCGCCGATATCACTAAATATCGCCGATATCCGATTCCGATACCGGAAGTCCCATGTAAGTCTATGGGAACAAAATATCGCAACTAAAAAAACCCTTTCTTTCGTTGTAAACACAAAATATACACACATAGAATACATATATATATATATATACATGTCATTGTGACATATATATATATATATATATACATATATGTATAGTTTATACACTTCTACATAGTAAAATAGCCTCTGATTCAATTGCCGGGTAAAGCCGGCTTCTGTGAAAAGACAGAAGCACCCGACATGAAATGACACTTGGTGTACATAGGGTTAACCATGTCTTTTCATGTCGTTTGCTATCTGATTTGCACAAACAATTACATCAGTCTATGTGTGCAAAATTTCACATCTGTAGGGGTTAATTAACCCCTTCACCCCCAAGGGTGGTTTGCACGTTAATGACCGGGACAATTTTTACAATTCTGACCACTGTCTCTTTATGAGGTTATAACTCCGGAACGCTTCAACGGATCTTCGCGATTCTGAGATTGTTTTCTCGTGACATATTGTACTTCATGTTAGTGGTAAAATTTCTTCCATATAACTTGCGTTTATTTTTGAAAAAAACGCAAATATGGCGAAAATTTTGAAAATTTAGCAATTTTCAAACTTTGAATTTTTATTCCCTTAAAACAGAGAAATATGTCACATAAAATAGTTAAGAAATAACATTTCCCACATGTATACTTTACATCAGCACAATTTTGGAATCAAAATTTTTTTTTGTTAGGAAGTTATAAGGGTTAAAAGTTGACCAGCGATTTCTCATTTTTACAACAAAATTTACAAAGCCATTTTTTTTAGGGACCACCTCTCATTTGAAGTCACTTTGAGGGGTCTACATGACAGAAAATACCCAAAAGTGACACCATTCTAAAAACTGCACCCCTCAAGGTACTCAAAACCACATTCAAGAAGTTTATTAACCCTTCAGGTGCTTCACAGGAACTAAAGCAACGTGGAAGGAAAAAATGAATATTTAACTTTTTAGCCACAAAAATGATCTTTTACAAACTTTTTTTTTATTTTCACAAGGGTAAAAGGAGAAAATGGACAGATAAGGTTGTTATGCAATTTCTCCTGAGTACGCCAATACCCCATATGTGGGGGAAAACCACTGTTTGGGCACACGGCAGAGCTCGTAAGGGAAGGAGCACCGTTTAACTTTTTCAAACTAAAATTGGCTGGAGTTGAGATTGGACGCCATGTCGCGCTTGGAGAACCTCTGATGCGCCTAAACAGTGGAAACCCCCCACAAGTGACACCATTTTGGAAACTAGACCCCCTAAGGTACTTATCTAGATCTGTTGTGAGCACTTTGAACCCCCAAGTGTTTCACAAAAGTTTATAATGCCTGGGTGTGAAAAAAAAAAAAAAAAATTTCCACAAAAATGATTTTTTAGTCCTAAATTTTTGAATTTTCCCAAGGAAATTGGACCCCAAAAGTTGTTGTCCAATTTGTCCTGAGTACGCTGATACCCCATATGTGGGGGTGGAAAACTGTTTGGGCGCACGGCAGGGCTTGGAAAGGAAGTAGTAACGTTTTGGAATGCAGACGTTGATGGGGGTCATGTTCCGTTTGCAGTGCCCCAGATGAGCCTAAACAGTGGAAATCCCCCACAAGTGACCCCATTTTGGAAACTAGACCCCCTAAGGAACTTATCTAGATCTTTGGTGAGCACTTTGAACCCCCAAGTGCTTCACACAAGTTTATAATGCCCGGGCATGAAAATAAAAAATCCTATTTTTTTCCCACAAAAATTATCTTTTAGTCACTAATTTTTTATTTTCCCAAGGGTATCAGGAGAAATTGGACCACATAAGTTGTTGTCCAATTTGTCCTGAGTACGCTGATGCCCCATATGTGGGGGGGAACCACTGTTTGGGCGCACGGCAGAGCTCGGAAGGGAAGGAGCACCATTTTACTTTTTCCAACCAAAATTGGCTGGAATTGAGATTGGATGCCATGTTGCATTTGGAGAGCCCCTGATGTGCCTAAACAGTGGAAACCCCCACAAATGACCCCATTTGGGAAACTAGACCCCCTAAGGAACTTATCTAGATCTTTGGTGAGCAATTTGAACCCTCAAGTGCTTCACACAAGTTTATAACGTAGAGCCGTAAAATTTAAAAATCATATTTTTTCCACAAAAATGATCTTTTCACCCGAATTTTTATTTTTCCAAGGGTAACAAGACTCCAAAAGTTATTGTGCAATTTGTCCTGAGTACACTGATACCCCATATGTGGGGGTATACCACTGTTTGGGTGCATGGCAGAGTTTGGAAGGGAAGGAGCGCCGTCTCACTTTTTCAACGCAGAATTGGCTGGACGCCATGTCGTGTTTGGGAGCTCCTGATCTGCCTAAACAGTGGAAACCCCCCACAAATGACACCATTTTGGAAACTAGACCCTCAAGGAACTTATCTAGATGTGTGGTGAGAACTTTGAACCCCCAGGTGTTTCACTAAAGTTTATAACGTACAGCCTTAAAATAAAAAATCCTTTTTTTTTTTTACAAAAATGATTTTTTCGCCCCCAATATTTTATTTTCACAAGGGTAACAGAAGAAATTGGAACCCAAAAGTTGTTGTCCAATTTGTCCTGAGTACGCTGATACCCAATATGTAGGAGAAAACTACTGTATGGGTGCACGTCAGGGCTCGGAAGGGAAGTAGTGACGTTTTGGATTGCAGACTTTGATGGAATGGTCTGGGGGCGTCATGTCGCATTTGGAGAGCCCCTGATACGCCTAAACAGTGGAAACCCCCCACAAGTGACCCCATTTTGGAAAATAGACCCCACAAGGAACTTATCTAGATGTGTGGTGAGCACTTTGAACCCCGAAGTGCTTCACAGAAGTTTATAACGCACAGCCGTAAAAATAAAAAATCCTTTTTTTTTTTACAAAAATGATTTTTTCGCCCCCAATATTTTATTTTCACAAGGGTAACAGGAGAAATTGGACCCCAAAAGTTGTTGTCCAATTTGTCCTGAGTACGCTGATACCCAATATGTGGGAGAAAACTACTGTATGGGCGCATGTCAGGGCTCGGAAAGGGAAGTAGTGACGTTTTGGATTGCAGACTTTGATGGAATGGTCTGGGGCGTCATGTCGCATTTGGAGAGCCCCTGATGCGCCTAAACAGTGGAAACCCCCCACAAGTGACCCCATTTTGGAAAATAGACCCCACTAGGAACTTACCTAGATGTGTGGTGAGCACTTTGAACCCCGAAGTGCTTCACAGAAGTTTATAACGCACAGCCGTAAAAATAAAAAATCCTTTTTTTTTTTACAAAAATGATTTTTTCGCCCCAATATTTTATTTTCACAAGGGTAACAGGAGAAATTGGACCCCAAAAGTTGTTGTCCAATTTGTCCTGAGTACGCTGATACCCAATATGTGGGAGAAAACTACTGTATGGGCGCATGTCAGGGCTCGGAAAGGGAAGTAGTGACGTTTTGGATTGCAGACTTTGATGGAATGGTCTGGGGGCGTCATGTCGCATTTGGAGAGCCCCTGATGCGCCTAAACAGTGGAAATCCCCAACAAGTGACCCCATTTTGGAAAATAGACCCCACAAGGAACTTATTTAGATGTGTGGTGAGCGCTATGAAGCCCCAAGTGCTTCACAGAAGTTTATAATGTACAGCCGTAAAAACAAAAAAATCTTATTTTTTTTACAAAAATAATATTTTCGCCCCCAGTTTTTTATTTTCCCAAGGGTAACAGAAGAAATAGGACAAATTTCACAATAACTCTTGGGGTCCAGAGTACGCTGATACCCCATATGTGGGGATAAACTACTGTTTGGACGCATGGCAGAGCTCAGAAGTGAAGGAACACCGTTTGACTTTTTCAAAGCAGAATTGGCTGGAATGGAGATCAGACGCCATGTCACATTTGGAGAGCCCCTGATGTGCCTAAACAGCGGAAACCCCCCAATTCTAACTCCAACCCTAACCCCAACACACCCCTAACCCTAGTCCCAACCCTAATCCCAACCCTAACCCTAATCCAAACTCTAACCCTAATCCTAACTTTAGCGCCAACCCTAACCCTAACTTTAGCCGAAACCCTAACCCTAACCCTAATGGGAAAATGGAAATAAATACATTTTTTTTTATTTTATTATTTTTCCCTAACTAAGGGGGTGATAAAGGGGGTTTGATTTACTATTTATAGCGGTTTTTATGATTGGCAGCTGTCACGCTAAAAGACGCTTTTTATTGCAAAAAGTAGTTTTTTGCATCGCCACATTTTGAGAGCTATAATTTTTGCATATTTTGGCCCACAGAGTCATGTGAGGTCTTAATTTTTGCGGGACGAGGTGACGCTTTTATTGGTACCATTTTTGAGCACGTGACATTTTTTGATCGCTTTTTATTTCGATTTTTGGGAGGTTAGAATGAACAAAAATCAGCAATTCATGAATTTCTTTTGGGTGAGGCGTTTTTATTGTTCCGCGTGTGGTAAAATTGATAAAGCAGTTTTATTCTTCGGGTCAGTACGATTATGGCGATACCTCATTTATATCATTTTTTTATGTTTTCGCGCTTTTATAGAATAAAAACAATTTTATATAAAAAATAATTATTTTTGCATCGCTTTATTCTGCGAGCTATAACTTTTTTATTTTTTTGCTGATGATGCTGTGTGATGGCTCGTTTTTTGCGGGACAAGATGACGTTTTCAGCGGTACCATGTTTATTTATATCCGTCTTTTTTATCGCGTGTTATTCCACTTTTTGTTCAGCGGTATGATGATAAAGCACTGATTTTTTGCTTCGTTTTTATTTTTTATTTTTTAAGGGGTTCACAAAAGGGGTTAACTAGTGGGACATTTTTATAGGGAAGGTCGTTACGGACGCGGCGATACCATATATGTGTACTTTTATTGTTTTTATTTTTTTTATTTACAATAAGTAATGAATTTATTGGGGAATATTTTTTTTTTTTTTTTTTTTTTTTTGGATTTTTTTTTACACATGTTTATTTTTACTTTTTTTACTTTTTTACTTTGTCCCAGGGTGGGACATCACTGTATTTCATCAGATCGCTGGTGTGACAGTGTGCACAGCACTCTGTCACACCAGCGATCGCTCAGGCAGTGCAGCAGGCTTCTCAGTGCCTGCTCTCGGCAGGCACTGAGGAAGCCGCCTCCCTCCAGGACCCCAGCGCCATCTTGGATCCGGGTCCTGGGAGGGTGGAAGCCCTCAGAGCAGCGCGATCACATCGCGCTGGTCTGAGGGTCTCAGGGGAGCACGCAGGGAGCCCCCACACTGCGCGATTCTCCCCTGTGCCCCCAGTACACCGCGATCATGTTTGATCGCGGTGTGCAAGGGGTTAATGTGCCGGGAGCGGTCCGTGACCGCTCCTGACACACAGTCACGGGTGTCAGCTGTGATAATCAGCTGACACCCGGCGGCGATTAGCTGCGCTCCCTCGGGGAGCGCAGCTAATCGCCTATGACGTACTATCCCGTCCATGGTCAGAATGGCACGGGTTTTATGGACGGGATAGTACGTCTAATGTCAGAGAGGGGTTAAAGGTGTAAATTCGTAGCAAAAAAGTCCGTTTTTTTTTACAACGAATTTACACCTTTAATTAACCCCTACAGGTGTGAAATTTTGCACACATAGACTGATGTAATTGTTTGTGCAAATCAGATAGCAAAGGACATGAAAAGACATGGTTAACCCTATGTACACCAAGTGTCATTTCATGTCGGGTTCTGCATTTTCACAAAAGCCGGCAATTGAATTAGCGGCTATTATACTATGTAGAAGTGTATGAACTATAAATATAAATATATATATATGTGTCACAAATTCAATGACATGTATATATATATATATATATATATATGAGGTGTAAAATTGTTTAAAAAAAATGCGTGGGCTCCCGCCCTATTTTCGCAACCAGACAGACAAAGCCAGCGAATGGAGGCAGATAATAATAGCCCAGAGAGGGACCATTATTTTTGCCCCCCCCCTGGCTACTAACATCTGCCCCCAGACACCCCAGAAAAGACAAATCTATAATTAGATTCGCCCTTTCTGGCACTTTGCCCGTCTATTCCCATTGCCCTGTAGCGGTGGCGAATGGGTTAATATGGGGTTAAAGCCACCTTGCTATTGAAAGGTGACCTTAAGCCAGGTTAATAATTGAGAGCTATATAATATAATCTCGGCACACACCATATGATTTAGTGATAGTGATTTTTAATGAAAATACAAAAGCCAGTACATACAGACGTTTCGGTCTGAAACAAGACCTTCCTCAATGTACTGTAATATAGAACAAGATATAGAAAATAAGACAAAAAGAAATGGGCATAAAATAAGTATATACAGATATATATAATATATGGACATATTGTATATTGATGAGCAAATAGTAGATAACCATTAACATATAATGTTTGGAAACATCCATTATTATCTCTTCAGATAATGATATAAGAAAGATATGCATTGAGAGGTGTATACCAACCCCTATGTGGAGACCAGGACTTATAGGCAACAAAAATATACGTACCAGTAACTGGCATTAATAGACCAGGTGATAATTGTATGAAAATCTGGGAACAATATTATAAAATTGAGTAACATTTATTATGTGGAGAGTGAACGGTGTCCAGAGATATTAATATAATATACATACCACGGATATAGCTCTAAAAAGTGCGCTGCAGACTGTTGTCTGTGGGGAGAAGGGTGACTAAATGATATGAGTCACGAAAGTTATTGTGATGAAGGATTGGTGCAAAAACAAGTATCGCTACTGCAGGTAAGTGCTTACCGTTTGGATGAGCTAAGAAGGTACAGCGGCTGCGACGCGGTATACCACCGCTTGTCATGAAGCGCTGAGGTGAGTGAGCTGCTGGTATAAGAAGCCAAAGCAGCGTGGGGACCGGACCGGAAGTCCGGTACCGGAAGTGAAGTGGCGTGCGTGTCATGGAGACGATCGTGCGTTCCAGCACAGGAAACAGTATAGTGGTTGGCAAAAATTTGCTAGTTGTATGACACAGACGCCATATTGTGATTGGAAAAACGCAGATAAGTGTTAGTGACAATCCATAACAGCGGAAAAAGTGGATAGTTCATCCAGACTCTGGATGGTGAAAAGAATTCGTGTTCCCAGTTTCGTGCACATAGAGAGGGGTGCTCACAATGGTAGATTCTGTAATAGAAACAAATAGTCAGTATCCAATATATCAAGTTTATGACAATTGTACGACATTAGAGGATAACAAAAACCAAGTTATACGGTAAATGACATAATGTCATATTCTCTATTAAGTCCATGAGGGTGTAGTGTATTGAGTTCATGGATCCAGAAAGCCTCTCTTTTCTTGAGGAGGCTGATACGATCACCCCCCCTCCTGGGTGCTTGTATATGTTCAATAACCTGGTACTTAAGTTGCGCTATGTTATGGCCAGAAGATATGAAGTGATTCGGGATTGGAAGAAGCAGATTTTTACATCTAATCGTGGACTTGTGCTTCGATATACGGTCTTTTATGACTTGTGTAGTCTCGCCCACATACATTAAGCCACAGGGGCATTTTAACAGGTAAATGACAAAGCTGGAGTTGCAGGTAAAATATCCCTTAATTTCATATTTTTTGCCTGTCTGAGGATGGAAAAATGCATTGCCTTTAGTAATGTTGTTGCATTGCATGCATTGTAGGCATGGAAATGTCCCAAATTTGGGATTCGTGATGAAACGCTGTTGTTTTGGTGGGTGAGAGGAGCCAATGTCTGCTCTGACTAGATGATCTCTGATGTTACGAGGTCGGCGGAAACAAGGGAGAAACGGTTTGGTGAATTCCTTAATATTGGGATGTGCTGTATTAAGTAAATGCCAATGACGACGTATACTCGAGTGAAGTCGATAGGCTATGGGGTGGTAGTCATGAACAAATGGAATTCTGTCCTGAGTATCAGATCTAACAGTGGTAGGATTATCTATGTTATTGAGAGTATATTCAGGATAGCCCCTTATCCGGAATTTGGAACGCATTTCTTCGCTGCGTATGTCCCTTGTTGATGTGTCTGAAACAATTCTTTGGACCCTTTTGAGTTGGGATTTTGGAATTGAATTTTTCATTTTGGTGGGGTGAAAACTCTCATAGTGTAGAAGACTGTTACGGTCTGTTGGTTTAGTGTATATATCTGTTGACAATTTGTTGTTAGTTGATCTTAGGATACGTACGTCTAAAAAATTTGCACTGTTCATGTCAGAAGTCATGGTAAAATCTAGGCCAGGCCAAGATGTGCGCAAAAAGGAAAAGAAGTTGTTAAGGGAGTTTTCTGAGCCATTCCAGATGCAAAAGACATCGTCGATGTATCTTTTCCACATCATGGCATGTGTGCGGAAAAGATCATTGGCGTATATTAAGCTCTCCTCATAATGGGCCACGTAGCAATTAGCGTACGGAGGTGCTGTATTCGAGCCCATTGCGGTCCCTTTTGTCTGTAAGTAATATATATCACCAAATAGGAAATAATTCTTAGATAGTATGACGGTGAGTAACTCACAGCACATGTTGATTTGGTCTGGACTGAATGTCGAGGATTCGAGGAGCCTTCGTACAGAGAAAATACCTTCTTTATGTGGTATGGATGTATAAAGGTCCTTGATGTCAAAAGTGACAAGTAGGGCTTCCTCAGGGATGCTGTCAAGATTGTGTATAATGTTAAGGAATTCACCCGTGTCTAGGATGAAGGAGGCAGTTTGTTTGATGAGTGGTGTAAGAATTTTTTCTAAATATTTAGCTATTGGAGAAAAAATAGAATCCGTGGAGGCAACTATGGGCCTCCCCGGTGGGTTAGTAAGGCATTTGTGCACTTTTGGTAATACATAGAAGACTGGAATGATGGGAAATTTCTTTTGGAGATAGTCACCAGTCTTGGTGTCTATAGTGCCTTTCATGACATATTTAGTAATGATAGCCTGGATATCATACTTGATCTCATTGGTGGGATCACGGTCTAGTTTTTTATAGATTGTGATATCATTCAGTTGTCTGTGTATTTCTTCAAGGTACATTGTTTTGTCGAGTACGACAATTGCTCCCCCTTTGTCTGCTGGTTTTACTATGATGTTTTTATCTTCCTGTAGGTTCCGTAGAGCCTGTTGATCTAATGGGGTCATATTGGATGGGAAGAATAATTTTTTCTTATTCATGTCTACCTTAAGTGACATGAATGTGTTTTGAATGAAGGAGATGAATGTCTCCAAAGCGTGGGAACCTAGGGGGGGTCTAAAGGTACTCTTGTTTTTAAGGCCCAAACTTTGGGCTGATAGCAATGTGCTGGTTGTGCTAATGGAGGTGTTAGAGGATGTGATGTTAGCAAAGTACAACTTAAGTCTGAGGGATCTAAAAAAACGTTGTAGATCCATGTCGAGTTTGAAGGTGTTGTACTTGTAACTAGGGCAAAAGGAAAGGCCCTTTTGTAGCAACCGATGTTCTGCTATACCCAGACTCCTAGAAGAAATGTTTATCACCAGGGGATTGTTACCTGGGAGCGAGTCACACGGTTGAAATCTCTTCGAGTGTCTCTGTCCTCGGCGGGTCCTCTTCTTCTTGTGGACCGCCTCCTTTGTCCTAAAAAACGGTTTGACGTGTAGGGTCTTTCTCTGTCTGAACCAGAAGTAGATGCATCTGTGGAGGATCTGTAGTAAGAACGTGAGAAGTTCCCAGACGTAGGCGATACTTGCCATTTGTAGACTCTTTGTTGTTCGTAATCCTCAGTGTCGCGGGCGAATTTGTTTCTCTTTCTTGTTTCGGTCTCTCGGCGATGTAAATTGATCGTTTCGTTAATCTTGCTTTTGAGGTTGGTAAATTCCTCTGTAGACGTAGATGCAGTGAGTTGTCTCTCGATGTTAGTGATTTCTTCTTTACTTTTGGTGATGGCTCGATGGAGATGTTCCAGCGTGAGAGTCATGAGATCAAAGGAACATTTATTAATAATTTGTTCAAATCTAGTACAAAATTCTTGTGAATCACTAAACAAGGTAGGACGTAGTGGTACGCGTAACCCTCTCGGGATCCTCTGTACTTTGAGGTATTCCGTTAGGGTTGCGCAGTGTAGTTCAAAATTGGTGAATCTTCGGAGTTCTCTTTCTAGATCACGACCCCTAGTTTCTTTGGGGGGAACTCGCAAAAAATCGGTGGATAGGGTGGATTGTGCTATGATGTTGGATGTTTCATCCGCATTATATGAGAACGTCAGAGATGATGATGATGACATTGCCCAAGGTAACAGTGTGCTCAAAGAAAGGGTTAATGCATGTAGATAATATCTTTGGCACTACTGTGGAAAAAAGTGGTGCCAGGGAAGGATCCCAATCCGTATAGTGATATATAATATAATCTCGGCACACACCATATGATTTAGTGATAGTGATTTTTAATGAAAATACAAAAGCCAGTACATACAGACGTTTCGGTCTGAAACAAGACCTTCCTCAATGTACTGTAATATAGAACAAGATATAGAAAATAAGACAAAAAGAAATGGGCATAAAATAAGTATATACAGATATATATAATATATGGACATATTGTATATTGATGAGCAAATAGTAGATAACCATTAACATATAATGTTTGGAAACATCCATTATTATCTCTTCAGATAATGATATAAGAAAGATATGCATTGAGAGGTGTATACCAACCCCTATGTGGAGACCAGGACTTATAGGCAACAAAAATATACGTACCAGTAACTGGCATTAATAGACCAGGTGATAATTGTATGAAAATCTGGGAACAATATTATAAAATTGAGTAACATTTATTATGTGGAGAGTGAACGGTGTCCAGAGATATTAATATAATATACATACCACGGATATAGCTCTAAAAAGTGCGCTGCAGACTGTTGTCTGTGGGGAGAAGGGTGACTAAATGATATGAGTCACGAAAGTTATTGTGATGAAGGATTGGTGCAAAAACAAGTATCGCTACTGCAGGTAAGTGCTTACCGTTTGGATGAGCTAAGAAGGTACAGCGGCTGCGACGCGGTATACCACCGCTTGTCATGAAGCGCTGAGGTGAGTGAGCTGCTGGTATAAGAAGCCAAAGCAGCGTGGGGACCGGACCGGAAGTCCGGTACCGGAAGTGAAGTGGCGTGCGTGTCATGGAGACGATCGTGCGTTCCAGCACAGGAAACAGTATAGTGGTTGGCAAAAATTTGCTAGTTGTATGACACAGACGCCATATTGTGATTGGAAAAACGCAGATAAGTGTTAGTGACAATCCATAACAGCGGAAAAAGTGGATAGTTCATCCAGACTCTGGATGGTGAAAAGAATTCGTGTTCCCAGTTTCGTGCACATAGAGAGGGGTGCTCACAATGGTAGATTCTGTAATAGAAACAAATAGTCAGTATCCAATATATCAAGTTTATGACAATTGTACGACATTAGAGGATAACAAAAACCAAGTTATACGGTAAATGACATAATGTCATATTCTCTATTAAGTCCATGAGGGTGTAGTGTATTGAGTTCATGGATCCAGAAAGCCTCTCTTTTCTTGAGGAGGCTGATACGATCACCCCCCCTCCTGGGTGCTTGTATATGTTCAATAACCTGGTACTTAAGTTGCGCTATGTTATGGCCAGAAGATATGAAGTGATTCGGGATTGGAAGAAGCAGATTTTTACATCTAATCGTGGACTTGTGCTTCGATATACGGTCTTTTATGACTTGTGTAGTCTCGCCCACATACATTAAGCCACAGGGGCATTTTAACAGGTAAATGACAAAGCTGGAGTTGCAGGTAAAATATCCCTTAATTTCATATTTTTTGCCTGTCTGAGGATGGAAAAATGCATTGCCTTTAGTAATGTTGTTGCATTGCATGCATTGTAGGCATGGAAATGTCCCAAATTTGGGATTCGTGATGAAACGCTGTTGTTTTGGTGGGTGAGAGGAGCCAATGTCTGCTCTGACTAGATGATCTCTGATGTTACGAGGTCGGCGGAAACAAGGGAGAAACGGTTTGGTGAATTCCTTAATATTGGGATGTGCTGTATTAAGTAAATGCCAATGACGACGTATACTCGAGTGAAGTCGATAGGCTATGGGGTGGTAGTCATGAACAAATGGAATTCTGTCCTGAGTATCAGATCTAACAGTGGTAGGATTATCTATGTTATTGAGAGTATATTCAGGATAGCCCCTTATCCGGAATTTGGAACGCATTTCTTCGCTGCGTATGTCCCTTGTTGATGTGTCTGAAACAATTCTTTGGACCCAGGAGGGGGGGTGATCGTATCAGCCTCCTCAAGAAAAGAGAGGCTTTCTGGATCCATGAACTCAATACACTACACCCTCATGGACTTAATAGAGAATATGACATTATGTCATTTACCGTATAACTTGGTTTTTGTTATCCTCTAATGTCGTACAATTGTCATAAACTTGATATATTGGATACTGACTATTTGTTTCTATTACAGAATCTACCATTGTGAGCACCCCTCTCTATGTGCACGAAACTGGGAACACGAATTCTTTTCACCATCCAGAGTCTGGATGAACTATCCACTTTTTCCGCTGTTATGGATTGTCACTAACACTTATCTGCGTTTTTCCAATCACAATATGGCGTCTGTGTCATACAACTAGCAAATTTTTGCCAACCACTATACTGTTTCCTGTGCTGGAACGCACGATCGTCTCCATGACACGCACGCCACTTCACTTCCGGTACCGGACTTCCGGTCCGGTCCCCACGCTGCTTTGGCTTCTTATACCAGCAGCTCACTCACCTCAGCGCTTCATGACAAGCGGTGGTATACCGCGTCGCAGCCGCTGTACCTTCTTAGCTCATCCAAACGGTAAGCACTTACCTGCAGTAGCGATACTTGTTTTTGCACCAATCCTTCATCACAATAACTTTCGTGACTCATATCATTTAGTCACCCTTCTCCCCACAGACAACAGTCTGCAGCGCACTTTTTAGAGCTATATCCGTGGTATGTATATTATATTAATATCTCTGGACACCGTTCACTCTCCACATAATAAATGTTACTCAATTTTATAATATTGTTCCCAGATTTTCATACAATTATCACCTGGTCTATTAATGCCAGTTACTGGTACGTATATTTTTGTTGCCTATAAGTCCTGGTCTCCACATAGGGGTTGGTATACACCTCTCAATGCATATCTTTCTTATATCATTATCTGAAGAGATAATAATGGATGTTTCCAAACATTATATGTTAATGGTTATCTACTATTTGCTCATCAATATACAATATGTCCATATATTATATGAATCTGTATATACTTATTTTATGCCCATTTCTTTTTGTCTTATTTTCTATATCTTGTTCTATATTACAGTACATTGAGGAAGGTCTTGTTTCAGACCGAAACGTCTGTATGTACTGGCTTTTGTATTTTCATTAAAAATCACTATCACTAAATCATATGGTGTGTGCCGAGATTATATTATATATCACTATACGGATTGGGATCCTTCCCTGGCACCACTTTTTTTCCACAGTAGTGCCAAAGATATTATCTACAATAATTGAGAGCTGTCAATTAGACAACTATCAATTATTAATCCTATTGCATGAAATAAAAATAAAACACACACACTTTAATTAAAAATCATTTTAATGAAATAATCACACAGTTTTTGACCATCTTTTATTTGACTGCAAAAACCATTTCCTGTAATAAAAATAAAATAAAAAAGCAAAATTATTCTTACCTATCCCATGCACAGTCAGGTCCCACGGTGTAATCCTTCAGAAAGGGTTAATGTTTACTGCAGGGACCGCAGCTAATGCTGCAGCCTCACAGTAAACCCCCAAATGAATGAGTTCCTCTCCTGGCTGACAGGAGAGGAAGTGGAAAGCTTAATTGATTGCTTTCCACTTTCACTTCAGGTCAGCCAGGGACACAATCAGTGACGTTAGAGGGAACTGATTAACAAAAATAGGGGTTCCCTTCGAATAAAAAATGGCGTCGGGTCCCCCCTATTTTTGTTAACCAGCCTGATGAAGCAGACTGCTGAGCAGTGGCGTACCGTGAATGAAGCAGACCAAGCAGCTGCTATGGGGCCCGGACAGGTGAGGGGGCCCTCGACGGTCGGGTAGCTGTGCTGACACAGTACTACCAGGGGGTCGGCGGGGGAGGGGGAGCGCAGCTCTTCTATATACTCACCCCTCCTGGTGCGGTCTCTGCAGCCCTGCTCTTCTCCCACGGTCTCCGACGCCTGTGTTCAGCGGTCAGGTGGTACCGCTCATTACAGTCATGAATACGCACATATTCATGACTTTAATGAGCTGTCCCGCGTGACCGCTGAACACTGGCGGCGGAGACCGTGGGAGAAGAGCAGGGGCTGCACAGACCGCGCCGGCAGAAGGGTGAGTATAAGGGATATTTACCTGTCCCGTTCCACCGTTGCTCGCGTCCTCTTGCTGCAATGTTCAGGTCAGAGGGCGCGATGACGTCGTTAGTGCGCGCCGCGCCCTCTGCCTGATCATTCACTGCTGGAGGACCCCGAAGACAGCGGCACTCAGCAGTGGAGAGAGGACAGGTAAATATCTCAGGTGCCGGGGCCCTGAGCGAGCGGTGACATCGGCACCTGGTGTCACCCCCTGCTCAGGACACCGGCACCTGGCCCCCAGCGACAAAAGGTGAGTATGTCTTTTTTTTTTTTTTGGTTGCAGCAGCTGCGGCAGCATAAGGGCCTATACTATGGAGCATCAATGGGGGCACAATCTATGGGGGCATAATACATTTTTTTGTTTAATGTGTCCCCTCACTGTGCTGGCACTTTACATTTACAATGGCTCTGGGTTTTTTTTTTTTGGGGGGGGCCCATTCAGACTTTTGCTATGGGGCCCCATGATTTCTATGTACGCCCCTGCTGCTGAGGCATGGTATTTAAGGCTGTTAAGGAGCCAATATCCATGGACCTTGCCAGCCTGATAATACCAGGCCACAGCAGTCTGCATATCTTGGCTGATTAACAAAAATAGGGGATCCCCTCGAAAAAAATTGGCGTGGGGTCCCCCCTATTTTTGTTAACCAGCCAGATGAAGCAGACCGCTGAGGCCTGGATTTTCAGGCTGTTAAGGA
>JARQOD010003597.1:0-63055 GCA_033576555.1 Oophaga sylvatica
CCACATCACTCAACTGAAACTGCCCTAACTAAAGTCACTAACGACCTGCTAACCGCCAAGAGCAAGCGACACTACTCTGTCCTCTTTCTCCTGGACCAGTCTTCTGCCTTCGACACCGTAGACCATTCCCTCCTGCTACAGATTCTCTCATCTGTTGGCATCACAGACTTGGCCCTATCCTGGATCTCATCATACCTAACAGACCGAACATTTAGTGTCTCCCTCTCACACACCACCTCCTCACCTCGCCCCCTGTCTGTCGGTGTTCCTCAAGGCTCAGTCCTAGGACCCCTACTCTTCTCCATCTACACCTTCGGCCTGGGACAGCTCATAGAATCCCACGGCTTGCAGTATCACCTCTACGCCGATGACACGCAGATCTACCTATCTGGACCTGACCTCACCTCCCTACTGACCAAAATCCCACAGTGTCTGTCTGCTATCTCATTCTTCTTTTCTGCTCGCTTTTTAAAACTGAACATGGACAAAACAGAATTCATCATCTTTCCCCTACCTCATTCTACCCCTCCACCAGACCTATCCATCAATGTCAATGGCTGCTCGCTTTCCCCAGTACTGCATGCTCGGTGCCTTGGGGTGATCCTTGACCCTGCCCTCTCTTTCAAACCACATATCCAAGCCCTCGCCACCTCCTGCCGCCTCAAAATCAAAAATATTTCCCGGATCCGCGCATTCCTCAACCATGAAACCACAAAAACACTAGTGCACGCCCTTATCATCTCCCGCCTCGACTACTGCAACTTCCTACTGTCTGGCCTCCCTTTAGCACTCTGGCACCACTCCAGTCCATCCTACACTCTGCTGCCCAACTAATCCACCTGTCTCCCGCTATTCCCCAGCCTCCCCCCTAAGCCAGGCCCTTCACTGGCTTCCTATTGCCCAGAGGCTCCAGTTCAAAACCCTAACCATGACATACAAAGCCATCCACAACCTTTCTCCTCCATACATCTGTGACATGGTCTCCCGCTACCTACCCACACGCAACCTTCGATCCTCTCAAGATCTCCTTCTCGACTCCCCCCTCATCTCTTCTTCCCACAACCACATACAAGACTTCTCCCGGCTTCCCCCATACTCTGGAACTCCCTGCCGCAAAACATCAGACTTTCACCAACAATGGAAACCTTCAAGAAGAACCTGAAGACCCACCTGTTCCGACAAGCCTACAGCCTGCAATGATCCTCAGTCTACTGAACAATTGCACTACAAGCTCTGCCCTTTACTAGTGTATCCTCACCCATCCCTGTAGACTGTGAGCCCTCGCGGGCAGGGTCCTCTCTCCTTCTGTACTTGTGTGTCCCTTGTCTAGCACATGTTTATTGTACCTGTCTATATTTTCCCTTTTTATATATAAAGCGCCATGGAATGAATGGCGCTATATAAATGTATTATAATAATAATAATAATAATAATAATAATCAGCTCGATCATGCTACTGACACTCCGATCAGAGTCGAGTCTCATCGTACTGTGATCCAATTCTCTTGCATGAGACAATCGCAGCACAAGTGCGAAGAAAATGAAGAACTTAATTTCTCCATCTTCTCCATTGTCTGTGACCACATAAATCGGACTGTACTCAAATGACGTCCTAGTGCAGTCTGAAGTTTCACACGCACCCATAGACTTAGACTGGGTGCACGGGGTCTGATTTATGAAGCCACTCACAGCATAAGATAAAAAATGCAGATCTGCACTGCCCCAGAGAATAACACTGGGCCGAGTGCCATCTGATAAAACATCTCAGCCATGATATATACTCAAGTGAGCACACTCTTAAGAAAGAAAGAGGGCAGTCATCTACACTATTCCATACAAAGGTGTTCAGAATATTTGTTTTTTTTCACAAGGAAGACTATCAGCAGCACAACCCTCTGTATCACACAGTGGGAAATATTGCAGTCTTCAATGAGAGGTCTGAAACTGGAGATCCTCCAGATGTGCACCTCTAACGATGACTTACGTCATTTGAACAGTGCCCTGATAGCTGTTGGCTGAACAATCAATAGGCAGACAGGCGTTCCTCCCGACACTCACGTACCCATGAACACTCGGTTGGAATTTCGGCCACAATGTCCATTGTTTTGACAGGAAAAATAACATTACAGTAAGTGTTATTATTTTTCTATCAAATCTCCAGAGTGAAATCAGCCAAATGTGTATAAGGACTAGTCAATGGTAAAGGAGAAAATGACTGATGGGTAATAAATCATAACGTGTCTTCCAATATCTTGTTCTGCAAGACTCCGAGATATAATGTATTACATAGAGACTCATTCTTTTCATAGAGCACCATGTAATACCGCAAGTGTTCTGGAGAGGCCGCTATTTTCCCCAGCAAAAACTACTAAGGGTTTTCACTGCCAGACCTGTAACTATCAAACCCCATACTGACACATAGGGCTCACACGAGTCTAAACATGACCTAGTGCTATCTGATGTGGTATCGCACAGCACTTGGCCAAGGGTTATACTATGAGTGGGGCAGTTCAGATCTGCCATTACTTTCTCATGCCGATTTGGTCACAGCACGCTGCAAGTGACTGCGAGACTCGGCTCACACCCACCCATACATACAAATCTATGGCTGCGTGTGTAACATTGGGCTGCACTCAGATGTCATCTGAGTGCAGTGCAATTCCCGTGGATGTAGGAGACGGAGACATACTTTCTCCATCTCGTCTGCACCTGTGCTGTTAGTCACTCATGTGAGATGGAGCACAGAGCACTGACACAGATCAAGCTCCGCAGCAGAGATTGATCCTAGAGAATATGCAAAATCGGCCCTGAAAGACTTAACGACTGTATGACCTCAGCCATATACATACACATGCACACTCACCTTAACCCCTTCATGACCCAGCCTATTTTGACCTTAAAGACCTTGCCATTTTTGCAATTCTGACCAGTGTCCCTTTATGAGGTAATAACTCAGGAACGCTTCAACGGATCCTAGCGATTCTGAGAATGTTTTTTCGTGACATATTGGGCTTCATGTTAGTGGTAAATTTAGGTCGATAATTTTTGCGTTTATTTGTGAAAAAAATGGAAATTTGGCGAAAATTTTGAAAATTTCACAATTTTCAAATTTTGAATTTTTATTCTGTTAAACCAGAGAGTTATGTGACACAAAATAGTTAATAAATAACATTTCCCACATGTCTACTTTACATCAGCACAATTTTAAGAACAACATTTTTTTTTTGTTAGGAAGTTATAAGGGTTAAAAGTTGACCAGCGATTTCTCATTTTTACAGCAAAATTTACAAAACCATTATTTTTAGGGACCACCTCACATTTGAAGTCACTTTGAGGCAGAAAATACCCAAAAGTGACACCTTTATAAAAACTGCACCCCTCAAGCTACTCAAAACTACATTCAAGAAGATTATTAACCCTTCAGGTGCTTCACAGGAACTAAAGCAACGTGGAAGGAAAAAATGGACATTTTAATTTTTCCAACAAAAATTTTCTTTTAGCATCAATTTTTTCATTTTTACATGGGCAACAGGATAAAATGGATCCTAAAATTTGTTGGGCAATTTCTCCTGAGTACACAGATACCTCATATGTGGTCATAAACCACTGTATGGGCGCACGGCAGAGCTCAGAAGGGAAGGAGCGCCATTTGACTTTTTGAATGGAAAATATGCTGGAATATTTAGCGGTTGCCATGTCGCATTTGGAGAGTCCTTGTGTTCCTAAACATTGGAGCTCCCCCACAAGTGACCCTATTTTGGAAACTAGACCCCCTAAGGAACTTATCTAGATGCATAGTGAGCACTTTGAACCCCCAGGTGCTTCACAAATTGACCCTTAAAAAAAAGAAAGTACTTTTTTTTCACAAAAATTTTCTTTTAGCCTCAGTTTTTTTCATTTTCACATGGGCAACAGTATAAATTGGATCCTAAAATTTGTTGGGCAATTTCTCCTGAGTACACAGATACCTCATATGTGGTCATAAACCACTGTTTGGGTGCACGGCAGGGCTCAGAAGGGAAGGAGCGCCATTTGACTTTTTGAATGGAAAATATGCTGGAATATTTAGCGGTTGCCATGTCGCATTTGGAGAGTTCCTGTGTGCCTAAACATTGGAGCTCCCCCACAAGTGACCCCATTTTGGAAACTAGACGCCCTAAGGAACTTATCTAGATGCATAGTGAGCACTTTGAACCCCCAGGTGCTTCACAGAAGTTTATAACGCAGAGCCGTGAAAATAAAAAATCATTTTTTTTCTCAAAAAATGATTTTTTAGCCCACTATTTTTTATTTTCACAATGGTTACAGGAGAAATTGGACCCCAAAAGTTGTTGTCCAGTTTGTCCTGAGTACGCTAGTATCCCATATGTGGGGGGGAACCACTGTTTGGGCACACGTCAGGGCTCGGAAGGGATGTAGTGACGCTTTGAAATGCCGACTTGATGGAATGGTCTGCGGCATCTTGTTACGTTTGCAGAGCCCCTGATGTGCCTAAACAGTAGAAACTCCCCACAAGTGACCCAATTTTGGAAACTAGACCCCGCAAAGAAGTTATCTAGATGTGTGGTGAGCTCTTTGAACCCCCAAGGGCTACACAGAAGTTTATAACGCCTGGGCATGAAAATAAAAAAAATCATATTTTTTCCACAATCAGGATCTTTTAGTCCCCAACTTTTTTATTTTCCCAAGGGTAACATGAGAAATTAGACCCCAAAAGTTGTTGTTCAATTTGTCCTGAGTATGCTGATATCCCATATGTGGGAGAAAACTACTGTATGGGCACACGTCTGGGCTCGGATGGGAAGTAGTCACATTTTGAAATGCCCACTTGATGGAATGGTCTTCGGGCGTCATGTTACGTTTGCAGAGTGCCTGATGTGCCTAAACAGTAGAAACTCCCCACAAGTGACCCCATTTTGGAAACTAGATCCCCCAAGGAACTCCTATAGATGTGTGATAAGCACTTTGAATCTCCAAGTCCTTCACAGAAGTTTATAACGCAGAGCCGTGAAAATATAAAATCATTTTTTTTCCACAAAAATAATTTTTTAGTCCCCAATTTTTTTTCCCAATGTTAACAGGAGAAATTAGAACCCCCAAAGTAGTTGTGCAATTTTTCCCGGGTACGCTGATACCCCATATGTGGGGATAAACCACTGTTTGGGCATACGTCGGGGCTTGGAATAAAGGGAGCACTGTTTGACTTTTTGAACGCAAAATTTGCAGGAATCAATGGTGGCGCCATGTCACGTATGGAGACCCCCTGATGTGCCTAAATAGTGGAAACCCCTCAATTCTAACTCCAACCCTAACCCCAACACACCCCTAACCCCAACCCTAACCCCTACACACACCTAACCCTAATACAAACCCTAACCATAACCCTAACCCCAACACACCCCTAACCCTAATCCCAACTCTAACCATAAACCTAACCACAAGCCTAACCCTAATTCCAACCCTAACCCTAATTCCAACCCTAACCCAAATTCCAACCCTAACCCTAATTCTAACCTTAACCCTAATGCTAACCCTAACCCTAGTTCTAACCCTAAGGCTGGGTTCATATTGCGTTTTACCAGCCCGTTCAACACGTAGCGTTGACCGGCTGGTAACGGTATAGCATAACGCGATCGCGTTATGCTATACCCGCTAGCGCAGATGAATCAGCAGATGATTCATCTGTGCTAGCGGTGACGGAGCCCAGACGCTGCAGCCCGTGTCCGAGGCTCCGTCACTGAATGACGGCACGTCGCGAACGCATACCGCTTTACGGCATGCGTTGCGATGCGCACACAAATGGGGTGAAACGCAGTCCATCTAACGGACTGCCATAATGCAATATGAACCCAGCCTAACCCTAACCCTGAGGCCCCGTGCACACGTTGCGGATTCACTTGCGGATTTTTCTTAAATCCACAGGTAAAATGACCTGCGTTTTACCTGCGAATTTAGCGCGGATTTGTTGCGGTTTTTCCCTGCGGTTTTACACCTATAATGGAATAGGTGTAAAACCTCTGCGGAATCCGCACAAAGAGTTGACATGCTGCGGATTTAAAACCGCAGCAGATCCACATGTGCACAGCGTTTTTTTTAACCATTTATTTGCATTATACTGTACTGGTTTCTGGATCTGCTGTGGATCCGTAGCGCCAAATCCGCTGTGGATCCGCAGCGCCAAATCCGCTGCGGATCCGCAGCCAAATCTCCGGCGGATCAGCAGCGAAATCCGCTGTGGATCCCCAGCAAAATCCGCAGCGGATCCCCAGCAAAATCCGCCGCGGATCAGCAGCAATATCCGCCGCGGATCAGCAGCAATATCCGCCGCAGATCCGCAGCAAGATCAGCCGCGGATCCGCAGCAAAATCCGCCGCGGATCCGCAGCAAAATCCGCCGCGGATCAGCAGCAAAATCCGTCGCGGATCAGCAGCAAAATCCGCCGCGGATCAGCAGCAAAATCCGCCGCGGATCAGTAGCAATATCCGCCGCGGATCCGCAGCAAAATCCTCCGCGGATCAGCAGCAAAATCCGCCGCGGATCAGCAGCAATATCCGCCGCGGATCCGCAGCAAAATCAGCTGCGGATCAGCAGCAAAATCCGCTAGGAGAAAAAAAAAAAATTCTTTATTTTATTATTTGTCCCTACCTATGACAGGGGGGGTTCATTTACTTTTTTTTATTTTGATCACTGTGACAGTTTATCACAGTGATCAAAATAAATTTTTGTGCAATGGAGGGCGCACTGCCCATGAAGAATCCCGGGCAGCCGTCGGGACGGATCCAGGGACATCAGTGGACCGGGAGAGGTGAGTAGGGGGGGTCGGAAGGTGAGGGGGGGTCGGTAGGTGGGGCAGTGGATCGCAGGAGCATGGGAGCAGACAGTGACGGCGGTGACCGATCGCTGCCATCTTTCGGTGGCGGCGGCCGATCGCTGCCGTGACTACGTGTGGGGGGGGGTCAGGGCTCGGTGTCCAGCCATGGCAGATGCTATTGCAGCATCGGCCATGGCTGGATTGTAATATTTCACCAATTAAATTGGTGAAATATTACAGATTGCTCTGATTGGCTGTTTCACTTTTAACAGCCAATCAGAGCGATCGTGGCCACAGGGGGGTTAAGCCAATCCCCCTGTGGTGAAGCACAAAGGGTCCTGTGCCTGCGGGTCGGGTGACCTTTGAGTGACCCCGGTCACCCGGCCCGCAGGAACGCGATCCTTTCATGACACAGGGTATGCGTCATAGGTCGGATTGGCACCGACTTTCATGACGCATACGCTGTGTCAAAGGTCGGGAAGGGGTTAACACACAAACTCAATGATTGAACATACACACTAATATATATAAACAAAATCACACAAAAACCATCAATGGAAATCAAATTTATTAACCAATGGAGGCCTGGATTTGGAGTCACACACAAAATTAAAGTGGAATGTAATGTCCTTAAAACAAGTCAAAATGATGCTCAGTAGTGTGTGTGGCCTCCACGTGCCTGTATGAACTCCCTACAATGCCTGGGCATGCTCCTGATGAGGTGGCAGATGGTCTCCTGATGGATCTCCTTCCAGACCTAGACTAAAGCATCCGCCAACTCCTAGACAGTCTGTGGTGCAGCATGACGTTGGTGGATGGAGCGAGACATGATGTCCCAGATGTGCTCAATCAGGTCTGGGGAATGGACGGGCCAGTCCATAGCTTCAATGCCTTCATCTTGCTGGAACTACTGACACAGTCCAGCTACATGAGGTCTGGCATTGTCCTGTATTAGGAGGAACCCAGGGCCAACCGCACTAGCATATGGTCTCACAAGGGGTCTGATGATCTCATCTCGGTACCTAATGGTAGTCAGGCTACCTCTGACGAGCACATGGAGGGCTGTGCGGCCCTCCAAAGAAATGCCACCCCACTCCATAACTGACCCACTGCCAAACCGGTCATGCTGAAGGATGTGTGACAGGCAGCAGATCGCTCTCCACGGCATCTCCAGACTCTGTCACGTCTGTCACATGTGCTCAGTGTGAACCTGCGTTCATCTGTGAAGAGCACAGGGCGCCAGTGGCGAATTTGCCAATCCTGGTGTTCTGTGGCAAATGCCAAGAGTCCTGCACAGTGTAGGGCTGTGAGCACAACCCCCATCTGTGGACGTCAGGCACTCAGACCATCCTCATGGAGTCGGTTTCTAACCATTTGTGCAGACACATGCACACTTATAGCCTGCTGGAGGTTATTTTGCAGGGCTCTGGCAGTGCTCCTCCTGTTCCTCCTTGCACAAAGGTGGAGGTAGCGGTCCTGCTGCTGGGTTGTTGCCCTCCTACTGCCCCCTCCACGTCTCCTGGTGTACTGGCCTGTCTCCTGGTAGCGTCTCTAGACTCTGGACACTACGCTGACAGACACAGCAAACCTTCTTGCCACAGCTTGCATTGATGTGCCATCCTTGATGATGAGCTGCACTACCTGAGCCACTTGTGTGGGTTGTAGAGTCCGTCTCATGCTTCCACGAGTGTGAAAGCTCAACTAACATTCAAAAGTAACCAAAACATCAGCCAGAAAGCATTGGTACTGAGATGTGGTCTGTGGTCTCCACCTGCAGAACCACTCCTTTATTGAGTGTGTCTTGGAAATTGCCAATAATTTCCATCTGTTGTCTATTCCATTTGCACAAGAGCATGTGAAATTGATTGTCAATCAGTGTTGCTTCCTAAGTGGACAGTTTGATTTCACAGAAGTTTGATTTTCTTGGAGTTATATCCTGTTGTTTAAGTGTTCCCTTTATTTTTTTGAGCAGTGTATACTGTATACAGCTCTGGCAAAAATTAAAAGACCTCAGCACAGTTTTATAAAAATCAGCTTCTCTAAATGTCTGACAGCCATTCCATTATAGTGTCAGTGTCTAACCAGAGTACACCTCATTCTACTTAATGTGCTTCTGATTAGGTGATCACCTGAACCAAATCTTATTTAATGAAGGAAAGTATAAAAAACACTACTGTGGTGTTCACAATCCTCTTGCAATAGGACAAGCTGGATGGCAAAACAAGTGCTAGTAACATCCCAAAAGTAATATGAATGAAAAAATAACTTTTAACCATGCCAAAGGAGTTGAAAAGAAAAGTCTTGAGTGAGAAAAGATGGGCTCAATTCTGGCTTTACTAGCAGACGGTTACAGTGAGCGTCATGTTGCCTCCATCCTTAAAATTTCTAAGACGGAAGTCCATTACAACAAGGTCAAGCAGAAGACATTGGTGGCAAGAAAGTTACAGAACGGCAGAGGGTGAAAACGACTCTCCACTGACCGGGATGACCGTCATCTTATTTGAATGTCACTCAGCAACCGCAGAATGACATCTACTGACCTACAAAAGTAATGGCAAATGGCAGCTGGGTGAAGTGCGCGGCAAGAACAGTTCGTAACAGGCTCCTAGAGGCAGAGCTCAAGTTATGTAAAGCTAGAAAAAAGCCTTTCATCAATGAGATGCAAAGGAGAGCCAGGCTGAAGTTTGCCAAAGACCATAAGGATTGTACCATAGAGGACTGGAGTAAGGTAATTTTCTCTGATGAGTCTAATCTTCAGCTTTGCCCAACACCTTGTCGTCCAATCGTTAGATGGAGACCTGAGGAGGCTAACAAGCCACAGTGTCTTGCACCCACTGTGAAGTTTGGTGGTGGATAGGTGATGATCTGGGGATGCTTCAGCAGGGCTAGAATTGGGCAGGTTAATTTTTGCGAAGGATGTATAAATCAAGCCGCATACAAGGTTATCCTGGAAAAACAGTTGATTCCATCTGCTCAGGCAATGATCCCCAACTCATAGGACTCGTTTTTTCCAGCCGGACAATGCGCCATACCACACAGCTAGGTCACTCAATGTGTGGATGAAGGACCACCACATCAAATCCCTGTCATGGCCAGCCCAAACTCCAGACCTGAACCACATTGAAAATCTCTGGAATGTAATCAAGAGGAAGATGGATAGTCACAAGCCATCAAAGAAGAACTGCACAGTGTGAAAGACTGGTGGAAAGCATGCCAAGTCGTATGAAAGCTGTGAGTAAAAATCATGGTTATTCCACAAAATATTGATTTCTGAACTCTTTCGGAGTTAAAACATTAGTTTTGGTGTTTCTAAATGATTATGAACTTGTTTTCTTAGCATTATTTGAGGTCTGCAAGCACTGCATTTTTTTGTTATTTTGACCATTCCTCAATTTCTGAAAATAAATAATGTATTGCTTGGAAATTCGGAGACATGTTGTCAGTAGTTTATAGAATAAAAGAGCAATTTACATTTTACTCAAAAATATACCTATAAAGAGAAAAATCTGACAAACTGGAAATTTTTCAGTGGTCTCCTAATTTTTACCAGAGCTATACATATTGTGGTACACCAAAGGGGGTCTTGCTGGATGGGAGATATATTTCTCCTAGCAGACTGAAGTTTGGTCAGGAATTTCCCTGATCACAAGGACCTGTGAAGAGGTCATAGTCACGTGATCAGGTCAGCTGATGTGTACCTCACCTAAGGGTGTAGACTAGGCCTATTTAACAAGGAGCTGTTGTAGTATGTGGGTGTGAAAGGAAGGAGTTTTGCTGGAGTCAGCCTGGAAGAAGTGATTTCTGTTACAGTGTGTCAGTGTGCACCAGGAAGCAAGTACCAGACCACCCGGAATGGCACCTGGCGGTCCCTGCTGGCCTGCAGCCACTCAGTTAAGCCCGTCCCAACAAGGGTGAGTCTGGGACCAGTGGTTCTCCAAACTGGAGTATGTTATGTTCTATTTTTGATTTTGTTATCTGGACTTTTGAACCCGTTATTAAAACCACTGAACTGTCCAGAGATGGAGAGCTGTTATGATTTGGTAGCTGAGGAGAGCAGGCAAAAACGGCAATACACCAGAGAGGTTGGAATCTATTGGATTGCAGTACCCTGACTAACCACCACAACTAAAGGCAGCCGTGGAGCGTTCCTACGTTGGTCCTAGACGCCTCGTCACAGCCTGAGAGATTAACTACACCTAAAGATAGAAAGAGGAAAGCTATCTGCCCAGGAGCAGATCCCCAAAGAACATAGGAAGCCCCCAAACATGTAATGGCGGTTAGACAAGAGGAAATACAGACACAGACAGAAAATAGTATGAGCAAACGCTGGGGCCCAATCTGCCTAGACAGAAAAGGATAGAAAGGATACTCACTGCAATCCAAAAAAACCCTAAAAAATGCCAACGCCACTGATTGCAAAAACACCTGAGATCACTCGACCTCTACCACCTAAATCAGTTCTCTGGTGTAACAAAACTAAGCCGCAGCCACTGAAAAAACTGGAAAAGGCAAATGAACAAATAACAATGGCTCCAGCGGAACTGAGAGGAGCCCAAGCCCCCCTGGGGGGAACCTGGCTAACCTCACAGAAATGCAGAGAAATATGCAAATGGTAAGCACAAAAACAAAAGCAGAAAATATCTTATCTGAAAGTAGAAGAAAAGGCAAGACTCAGCAAGCTTCCAAGTGAACCAGGAACCACAGTTGAGACAAGAACAATTGATCACCGGCAACCATGATGGGAGGGAACCTCCCTTATATAAGACCCGTCTGACTCCTGATTGCCAATCCTCATTGAATGGTTCAGTACTGTTCCAGAGGGAGCTTCTGCTCAGAATTCAATTCCAAAACATTCACAACAGTACCCCCCCTTGAGGAGGGGTCACCGAACCCTCATTTGTGCAACCAGGTCGGTCAGGATGAGCTCGGTGATAGGCAGGGATCAGTCTCCTAGCATGGATGTCCGAAGCAAACACCCAAGAATTGTCCTCCTGACCATAACCTCTCCACTTAACCAAATACTGGAGTTTCCGTCTAGAAAAACGAGAATCCAATATTTTCTCAACCACATACTCCAGATTGCCCTCAACCAAAACAGGGTCGGGAGGCGCAGCCATAGGAACCACTGGCTCGACAAACCTCTTCAATAAGGACTTGTGGAACACGTTATGCATCTTAAATGTCCCTGGAAGAAGTAAACGAAAGGAAACAGGATTAAGAATCTCCATGATCTTATAAGATCCAATGAACCTAGGCTTAAACTTAGGAGATGCAACTCTCATAGGGATATTTCTTGAGGACAACCAGACCAAGTCCCCCACTTTAAACCGAGGACCATCAGTCCTATGCCGGTTGGCAAACCATTGGGCCTTCTCCTGAGAGAGGGACAACCTCTCCACTACCTGGTCCCAAATCTAGAAAACTAGATCTGAACTGAAAAAGTAAGTTAATGTGTATGCAAAATGTAAATGCATATTAACACATGACCATTACACAGAAAAACAGGCACAAAAAAACAAATGGTCATGTGTTAATATGCATTTACATTTTGCATACACATTAACTTACTTTTTCAGTTCAGATCTAGTTTTCTATGTAGTTCATAGTGCATTCCGTGCATATAAGGGTGTGACCGCCCTGTTTTCTGAGTTGAGAAAATCCATCCTGTCTGGCCAGAGCTTCAACTGGTGGGTTCAGTCCCTCTGCCCTTGTTCACATTTAAGTCACTTGACAAGTGGAAAGGTTTTCAATATTAGAGTAGAACTGTCCCACAGAGGGTTGCCTTGACGTGGCGGGATGGCTTGTACATTATTTTGATCAAAATTATGTTTACTAAATACCCTTATGATTATTACTACCTTCATGCATTTTTGCAAAAAGATTTTTTATTTCATTTTTGGATATTTGTTTTTTTGTGCCTGTTTTTCTGTGTAATGGTCATGTGTTAATATGCATTTACATTTTGCATACACATTAACTTACTTTTTCAGTTCAGATCTAGTTTTCTATGTAGTTCATAGTGCATTCCGTGCATATAAGGGTGTGACCGCCCTGTTTTCTGAGTTGAGAAAATCCATCCTGTCTGGCCAGAGCTTCAACTGGTGGGTTCAGTCCCTCTGCCCTTGTTCACATTTAAGTCACTTGACAAGTGGAAAGGTTTTCAATATTAGAGTAGGACTGTCCCACAGAGGGTTGCCTTGACGTGGCGGGATGGCTTGTACATTATTTTGATCAAAATTATGTTTACTAAATACCCTTATGATTATTACTACCTTCATGCATTTTTGCAAAAAGATTTTTTATTTCATTTTTGGATATTTGTTTTTTTGTGCCTGTTTTTCTGTGTAATGGTCATGTGTTAATATGCATTTACATTTTGCATACACATTAACTTACTTTATCAGTTCAGATCTAGTTTTCTATGTAGTTCATAGTGCATTCCGTGCATATAAGGGTGTGACCGCCCTGTTTTCTGAGTTGAGAAAATCCATCCTGTCTGGCCAGAGCTTCAACTAGTGGGTTCAGTCCCTCTGCCCTTGTTCACATTTAAGTCACTTGACAAGTGGAAAGGTTTTCAATATTAGAGTAGGACTGTCCCACAGAGGGTTGCCTTGACGTGGCGGGATGGCTTGTACATTATTTTGATCAAAATTATGTTTACTAAATACCCTTATGATTATTACTACCTTCATGCATTTTTGCAAAAAGATTTTTTATTTCATTTTTGGATATTTGTTTTTTTGTGCCTGTTTTTCTGTGTAATGGTCATGTGTTAATATGCATTTACATTTTGCATACACATTAACTTACTTTTTCAGTTCAGATCTAGTTTTCTATGTAGTTCATAGTGCATTCCGTGCATATAAGGGTGTGACCGCCCTGTTTTCTGAGTTGAGAAAATCCATCCTGTCTGGCCAGAGCTTCAACTGGTGGGTTCAGTCCCTCTGCCCTTGTTCACATTTAAGTCACTTGACAAGTGGAAAGGTTTTCAATATTAGAGTAGGACTGTCCCACAGAGGGTTGCCTTGACGTGGCGGGATGGCTTGTACATTATTTTGATCAAAATTATGTTTACTAAATACCCTTATGATTATTACTACCTTCATGCATTTTTGCAAAAAGATTTTTTATTTCATTTTTGGATATTTGTTTTTCTGGTCCCAAATCTGCTGCATACGCTCCAAAACAGAGTCAACACCCGGACAGACGGAAGCCTCCGTCTGTCCCGAAGAAAATCGAGGGTGAAACCCAAAATTGCAGAAAAATGGAGACATCAAAGTGGCAGAGCTTGCCCTATTATTAAGAGCAAACTCAGCCAAAGGCAAAAAAGAGACCCAGTCATCTTGATCAGCAGACACAAAGCATCTCAGATAAGTCTCCAATGTCTGGTTTGTTCTCTCAGTTTGTCCATTGGTCTGAGGATGAAAAGCAGAGGAGAAAGACAATTGAACACCAAGTTTAAAACAAAAAGTCCTCCAAAATCTGGAAACAAACTGGACTCCTCTGTCAGACACAATGTTCTCAGGAATGCCGTGTAACCGAACCACGTGCTGAAGGAACAAAGGCACCAATTCGGAGGAGGAAGGCAACTTAGGTAATGGCACAACATGTATCATCTTGGAAAACCTATCACAAATCACCCAGATAACGGTCATTCTCTGAGAAACAGGGAGGTCGGAAATAAAATCCATAGAGATATGGGTCCATGGTCTCTTGGGCACAGGCAATGGTATCAACAAACCACTAGAGCGAGAGCAAGGCTTGGAGCGAGAGCAAGTCCCACAGGACTGCACAAACTCCCTGACGTCACGAGACAAAGTAGGCCACGAAAAGGACCGACTCACCAAGTCTCTGGTACCAAAAATTCCGGGATGACCGGCCAACGCGGAACAATAAATCTCAGACATCACACTCTTTTTCCACCGGTCTGGGACAAACAATTTCCCAATAGGGCAGCGCTCGGGTTTATCCTCATGACACCCTTCCAGAGCCAGTCTCAAATTGGGAGAGATGGCGGAAAGAACTACACCCTCTTTCAAAATAACAGCAGGATCAGATAACTCAGGAGAGTCCGCAAGGAAACTCCTCGAGAGGGCATCCGCCTTAACATTCTTAGTGCCAGGAAGAAAGGAAACCACAAAATTAAAACGTGTGAAAAACAAGGCCCACCTGGCCTGTCTAGGATTAAGTCGCTTGGCTGATTCCAGATAAACCAGATTCTTATGGTCCATGAGGACCACTACCTGATGTTTGGCTCCCTCCAGCCAATGTCTCCACTCTTCAAAAGCCCACTTCATGGCCAATAACTCCCGATTACCCACGTCATAATTACGTTCAGTTGGAGAAAATTTTCGAGAGAAAAAGGCACAAGGGTTACTTTTAGAGGTCTCAGGATCTCTTTGGGACAAAACGGCACCTGCCCCAATTTCAGAGGCATCAACCTCCACCTAAAATGGCAGAGAAACATCAGGCTGCCGTAGAACAGGAGCAGAAGTGAATCTCTGCTTAAGTTCCTGAAACGCAGAGACTGCCTCAGGAGGCCAATTCACCACATCAGAACCCTTTTTGGTCAAATCAGTCAATGGTTTAACAATAACAGAAAAATTACCAATAAATTTACGATAAAAATTGGCAAAACCCAAGAATCTCTGAAGAGCCTTTAATGAAGTAGGTTGGACCCAATCACAGATGGCCTGAACCTTGACCGGGTCCATTTCAATAACAGATGGAGACAAAATGAATCCCAGAAATGAGATCCTCTGTACGCCAAAAAGACACTTTGATCCCTTCACATACAGAGCATTCCCAGTCATTGGAAAAAATCAAGATATCATCCAAATAAATAATCAGAAATTTATCCACAAAATCCCTGAAAATGTCATTCATGAAGGACTGGAAGACGGAAGGAGCATTAGTGAGCCCAAATGGCATCACTAGGTTCTCAAAATGCCCCTCTGGGGTATTAAACGCCGTCTTCCATTCATCCCCGTGCTTAATGCGAATAAGGTTATATGCCCCCCTGAGGTCAAGCTTGGTAAACCAAGTAGCACTTTTCACCCTGGAAAACAGGTCAGAAATCAAGGGTAATGGATATTGATATTTCACAGTGATCTTGTTAAAGAGACGATAATCAATACACGGCCTTAATGAACCATCCTTTTTGGCCACAAAGAAAAAACCGGCACCCAAGGGTGAAGAGGATGGTCTGATATGACCCTTCTCCAGTGACTCCTTGATATAAGACCGCATAGCGTCATGTTCAGGTACAGACAAGTTAAAAAGGCGACCTTTAGGAAATTTACTACCAGGCACTAATTCAATAGCGCAGTCATAGCTCCTATGGGGGGCCAAGGATGCAGATTTACTTTCGCTAAACACATCAAAAAAATCAGTCAAAAAGTCAGGAACATCCTGAGACTGGGGAGAGGCAGAAAAAACAGGAGTGTTGGCATTAACACATTGGCAGCCCCAACTGGTTACAGACACAGATTTCCAATCCAAAACAGGATTATGAGACTGTAACCAAGGGAAACCTAGTACAATAATATCATGCAGATTATACAGTATCAAAAATTTGCAACTCTCCTGATGATCAGGTTCAACCCTCATTATCACCTGAGTAGAAAACTGGGGTTTATTCTCAGCCAAAGGGGTAGAATCAATTCCCAGTAGGGGAATAGACTTCCGTAGGGGTATCAAAGGAAACCCACAATGTTTGGCAAAATTAAAATACATCAGGTTAATAGCTGCTCCCGAATCAACAAAATCCTGAGCAGAAAATGTGGACAGGGAGCAAATCAGGGTAACAGTCAACAAAAATTTAGTCTAAATACTACCCAAGACAACTAAGCGTGCAAAACGTCTTCCCCGCTTAGGGCAGACAGAAATAGCATGAGAGGCGTCACCAGAATAAAAACATAACCCATTGCGTTTTCGAAACTCATGACGCTGTGCCCCAGAAGCCACTCTATCACACTGCATGGGTTCAGAAGCTGGCTCACAAGGCAACAATATTCCACGCATACCTCTATGCTCACGCAAACGTCTGTCAATTTGAATCACTAATGACATAGAATCATTGAGACCAGAGGGAGCAGGGAAACCCACCATAACATCTTTTACATTCTCTGACAGCCCCTTCCGAAAAAGGGCTGCCAAAGCATCATCATTCCATTTGGTTAGGACTGCCCATTTTTGGAATTTCTGACAGTACAACTCAGCGTCCTCAAGCCCCTGATTTAATGCCAACAAGGTTCTTTCAGCTTGATCAGTGACATTAGGCTCATCGTACAATAACCCCAGAGCCAGAAAAAATGCATCAACATCACTCAAAACAGGGTCCCCAGGTGTCAGGGAAAAAGCCCAATCCTGGGGATCGCCGCGCAGGAGAGAGATGACAATTTGAACCTGCTGTGCTGCGTTCCCTGAGGACTTAGGTTTTAAGGCAAAAAACAACTTACAGTTATTTTTGAAATTCAGAAATTTGGCCCGATCTCCCAAAAACAAATCTGGCATGGGAATCCTAGGTTCCACAACCGGCAACCCAGCAAGATAGACAGCAATACTCCGAACCTCAGTGGCAAGCTGATCCACACGGCCAGACAGCTGTGCAAGCTCCATTGAGAGAAAAAAAAAATCCTCCTCAGCACCCAGAGAAAAAAAGGGAAAAAATGTAAGAAACAGAAAAAAAAAAAAAATCTCTGACAACTCTGACAACTTTTTTCTTTCCACACTATTTTTCCCTTCTGTGAGTACCATACAATTTTCAGTTTGGCCGGTGATACTGTTATGATTTGGTAGCTGAGGTAGAGCAGGCAAAAACGGCAATACACCAGAGAGGTTGGAATCTATTGGATTGCAGTACCCTGACTAACCACCACAACTAAAGGCAGCCGTGAGCGTTCCTACGTTGGTCCTAGACGCCTCGTCACAGCCTGAGAGATTAACTACACCTAAAGATAGAAAGAGGAAAGCTATCTGCCCCGGAGCAGATCCCCAAAGAACATAGGAAGCCCCCAAACATGTAATGGCGGTTAGACAAGAGGAAATACAGACACAGACAGAAAATAGTATGAGCAAACGCTGGGGCCCAATCTGCCTAGACAGAAAAGGATAGAAAGGATACTCACTGCAATCCAAAAAAACCCTAAAAAATGCCAACGCTACTGATTGCAAAAACACCTGAGATCACACGACCTCTACCACCTAAATCAGTTCTCTGGTGTAACAAAACTAAGCCGCAGCCACTGAAAAAAACTGGAAAAGGCAAATGAACAAATAACAATGGCTCCAGCGGAACTGAGAGGAGCCCAAGCCCCCCGGGGGGAACCTGGCTAACCTCACAGAAATGCAGAGAAATATGCAAATGGTAAGCACAAAAACAGAAAATATCTTATCTGAAAGCAGAAGAAGAGGCAAGACTCAGCAAGCTTCCAAGTGAACCAGGAACCACAGTTGAGACAAGAACAATTGATCACCGGCAACCATGATGGGAGGGAACCTCCCTTATATAAGACCAGTCTGTGACTCCTGATTGCCAATCCTCATTGAATGGTTCAGTACTGTTTGTAACCACCAGAGGGAGCTTCTGCTCAGAATTCATTTCCAAAACATTCACAACAGAGAGCACGGTAAAAATGCTTGTGGAGGCCGTGCGACAGCAGCAGCAGGCTATGCAACAGCAGCAGGCTATACAGCAGCAGGCTATGCAACAGCAACAGGAAACCAACAGTCTACTGATGCAGCACATCACAGCGCCGCAAACAGCAGGAGCTGCCCCGGGAAGTCAAGATGTCCGGAAAGCGGTACGCACAGCGATTCCTAAAATGGAAAAATCAGATGATGTCGAGGTGTACCTGGAGATGTTTGAAGGCGTGGCTGAGAGGGAGAGACTACCCCGGGACCAGTGGGCAGAAATCATGGCTCTGTTTTTGGCTCCAGGACCCGCGAAAGCCTATAGGGACCTACCCCCCGAGCAACAGAGACTATGAGATCGTCAAGGGTGAGATACTTGAACGTCTTGGGGTAAATGTTTTGGTCCGGGCCCAGCGGGTACACCAGTGGAAGTTTTCCCCTTCCGAGCCAGCTAGGTCTCAGTACTATGATTTGATACACCTGGTAGAAAAATGGTTGCAGCCGGAGGTGTTGTCACCCAGCGCTATGCTGGATCGAATAGTAACTGATAAATTCTGGAGAACTTTGCCCCACACCCTGCAAACCTGGGTTGGACAGGCAGCCCCTACTGATGGTCTCCAGATGGTAGACCTCATTGAAAGATATGGGGCTACCAAGGAGATACAGGGAGAGACTACCCAGAAGGTAATGAGTAAATTCCCCAAACCTTCACCCGCAGCTCGGCGACCAGAGACCCGGAAGGCCGCCCAGGACGGGTCGGGGGACGAAAGGGACCCCATAATCTGTTGGCGGTGCCAAGAACCAGGACATGTGAGAGCTGATTGCCCCCACCTGACTGAGCCCATAGATACAAACTTTGGGTACTATAAGTCTCACTATGCCGAACAAATGTGTGCAGTGGGCAAACCAGCGGGACCCAGTATGAACCATTTGTGTAAAGTGGAGGTGGAGGGTAACCCTGCGGTGGCTCTACTGGACTCAGGGAGTCTCGTGACCCTAATACGAGCCAGCCATGTCCAAATCAGCGAGTATACTGGTCGGAAAATGGGTGTGTTGTGTATACATGGGGACCTAAAACATTATCCTACTGCCCTGGTGATGATAAACACACCAGCGGGGAGGAGGTGCCACGAGGTGGGGGTTGTGGTTAATTTGCATTATGAGGTAATAATGGGGAGAGATTTTCCGTTATTTTCTGTGCTTTGGCCTGTAATTACCCCTCCCACAGAACAGTCGTCGGCACCAGTGGCAACCAGGTTACATTCTCCAGAGATCGGGCATGAACCTGGTGGCCCAGAGGAAGATGTGCTGGCAGTAGGAGTACCTGTGCCTTCAGTGGAGGAAAACCCCCCACATATAGAAGTGTTAGCTGGGGAGGTGGAAGACTTGCCACCGGGTCCAGAATTGTCAGACTTAAATGTGGCAGGTGACAATTTTGGTACGGCGCAACTCCGGGACCCTACGTTGGCTCGAGCCCGGGAAAATGTACTGGTTGTCAATGGGGAACCCCAACACCCCGGGGCAGCTACAGTATTTCCCCGATTCGAGCTGAACCAAGATTTGCTGTATCGGGTTGAGAAAATACATGGGGAAATTGTTGAGCAATTGCTGGTATCGCAGTCCTAAAGGAGGTTGGTAATGGACTTAGCGCATGCGCACGTACTAGGGGGTCATTTGGGCCAAAAGAAAACCCTAGACAGAATTGTACAACGGTTTTACTGGCTAGGGGTTGTAAGGTTTCACTCACTCGGCTGCTTCAGAGGTAATCAGGAGACACTTTTCTTATGCAAAAAAGTCCTTTGGTTTATTACATCATAAACCATACGGTAACATACAATACAACTCTTCAATGCTTCAGCTCCTGCCTGGAGCCTCACTCTTCAGTCACAGAGACCTCTCTGTCATGTCCCGCCTTGGACACATGGAAGTCTGTTCACACTCACAGACTCCCACACACTCTCTCCCAGGTGCAAAACACACTTCTTAACATAGGTGTAACCCCACCCATAGATGAGGCCAGGATCACATGGTTAGGTCACCTGGTCATGACCTCATCACAGGTCCTTTACCACAAGACAAATCATGCCTCCATGCATATCCCGAGGAGCATACACAGTGCCCCCTAGCTGCATCAGGGGTCACTACACCACAGGGTCTATGAAGAAGTTAAACAGTATTGTAACTCTTGTCCCGTGTGCCAGGTAACCAGTCCGCAGCCTCATTTTCGGAGTCCCTTGGTGCCATTACCAATTATAGAGGTCCCGTTTGAGAGAATAGCCATGGATCTGGTGGGGCCTGTTTATAAATCAGCAAGGGGTCACCAACACACCCTCGTAGTTCTAGATTACGCTACCAGGTATCCTGAGGCCATTCCCCTGCTCCACACCTCTGCCAAACTGATCGCAAAAGAACTCATGGGTATGTTCTCTCGGGTGGGAATCCCTCAAGAAATCTTAACAGACCAGGGAACCCCTTTATGTCAAAAATCATGAAGGAACTCTGCCACTTGTTAAGTGTTAAACAGTTGGGCACATCAGTCTATCAACCCCAAACAGACGGTTTGGTAGAAAGGTTCAATAAGACCCTAAAGAATATGTTGAAAAAAGCAGTCTCTAAAGATGGTAAGGACTGGGATCTCTTGTTGCCATACCTGATGTTTGCAGTGCGGGAGGTGCCCCAGGCATCTACGGGGGTCTCGCCCTTCTAACTATTATATGGCAGACATCCCCGTGGCTTACTTGATATAGCTAAAGAGGCCTGGGAAAACCAACCAACTCCCCACAAAAGTGTGATAGAACATGTGGCCAAAATGCAAGAGAGAATGGAGACAGTCCTACCATTAGTCCGAGAACATATGGAAGCAGCACAAAGGTCACAGAGGCAGGTCTATAACCGGGAGGCACGGGTAAGGTCCTTTAACCCTGGGGATCGGGTGTTGGTACTTGTGCCTACAGTGGATAGTAAGTTCCTTGCAAGGTGGCAGGGACCCTACGAGATTATGGAGAAGGTGGGTCCCGTAAACTATAAAGTACACCAACCAGGGCGGAGAAAGCCAGATCAGGTATACCATGTGAATCTGCTCAAACCATGGAAAAACAGAGACCCTCTTGGTGAGGATTGTCCACGGCCTGCATTTCCAGTAGAGAAGGTTCCCTTGCCTCAGGAGAAGGCAAGAGAAGTCCTCTCCGCCATCAAAATAGCAGACACTTTGTCTCCTAGACAAGTTCAGGAAGTCCGAGAGTCTGTTAGCCGAAATACCGATGTTTTTTCGGAGCTCCCTGGCCATACCGCCCCAATTCAACATGACATTGTCACGGAGCCGCAGGCCAAAGTCCGATTAAAGCCATATCAGGTGCCTGAGGCCCGGCGACAAGCCATTTCGGAAGAGGTAAAAAAGATGCTGCAGTTAGGGGTTATTGAAGAATCCCAGAGTGAGTGGGCCAGCCCAATAGTCCTAATACCAAAACCAGATGGGACACTAAGGTTCTGTAATGACTTCAGAAAACTGAATGAAATTTCTAAATTTGACGCCTACCCCATGCCCCGGGTTGATGAGTTAATAGAGCGGTTTGGGCAGGCCCGATATTTTTCAGTCATTGACCTCACAAAAGGTTATTGGCAGGTGCTCCTAACAAAAGCAGCGAGAGAGAAAACGGCCTTTGTAACACCCAAGGGACTGTTCCAGTATATAGTCGTACCCTTCGGGTTGCATGGCGCTCCAGCGACATTCCAGAGGTTAATGGACGTTGTTCTTCGTCCTCATCGCCGATATGCCGCGGCCTATCTGGACAATATTGTGGTGTACAGTACAGACTGTACAGTACAGTACAGGCGGTGATAGATTCTCTGAGACAAGCAGGGCTAACTGCCAACCCAAAGAAGTGTTCCATAGGGTTGGAGGAAGCTCGGTACCTGGGGTATGTGATTGGGAGAGGAGTTATCAAACCCCAAATAAACAAAGTGGAGGCAATCCAAAACTGGCCCCGTCCCCTCACCACAAAACAAGTGAAAGGGTTTTTGGGGTTAGTGGGATATTATTGGCGGTTTATTCCCAATTTTGCAACCCTGTCGGCGCCGTTAACAGACTGCCTGAAAGGGAGGAAGTCAGTAATGGTGCGCTGGAATGATCAGATTGAAGAAGCCTTTGTAAAACTAAAAGGGGCACTGTGTGGGTCACCAGTTCTGATCACACCCAACTTCAAAAGAGAATTCATTGTCCAGACTGATGCGTCAGAGGTAGGTCTGGGTGCCGTGCTGTCTCAGGAGGTTAACGGGGAGGAGCATCCCATTAGTTTCCTGAGTCGAAAGCTTACTCCAGCTGAAACCAGATACAGCATTGTAGAGATAGAGTGCCTGGCCATCAAATGGGCATTGGAGTCATTGCGCTACTATCTGTTGGGGAGAACGTTTCGGTTGGTAACTGATCATTCCCCTCTGACTTGGATGAGTCAAGCCAAAGAGAGAAATGCACGAGTCACCAGATGATTTCTGTCCCTGCAAAATTTCAAATTTTCAGTAGAACATAGGGCAGGCAAATTACAGGGGAATGCAGATGCACTGTCCACAGTTCACTGTATGTCATGTGTCCACCCTCCTAAGGTTGAACAAAGGGGGGAGGGGGAGGTATGTGGTACACCAAAGGGGGTCTTGCTAGATGGGAGATATATTTCTCCTAGCAGACTGAAGTTTGGTCAGGATTTTCCCTGATCACAAGGACCTGTGATGAGGTCATAGTCACTTGATCAGGTCAGCTGATGTGTACCTCACCTAAGGGTGTGGACTAGGCCTATTTAAAGGGAATCTGTCACCTCATTTTCGCCCTATGAGATAGGGCCACCGGCATCAGGGGCTTATCTACAGCATTCTGTAATGCAGTAGATAAGCCCCCGATGTTACCTGAAAGTGAAGAAAAACGAGATATATTATACTCACCCAGGGGCGGTCCGCCGTCCGTTCGGGTCAGATGGGCGTCGCGGTCAGGTCTGGGGCCTCCCATCTTGTGACGAAGCCGGCGTCTTCTTTCTGTCCCGTCGTGGCTCCTGCGCAGGCGCACTGCTCTGCCCTGGTGAGGGCAGAGCAGAGTACTACAGTGTGCAGGTGCCGGAACTCTCTGACCTTTCCCGGCGCCTGCGCACTGCAGTATTCTGCTCTGCCCTCACCAGGGCAGATCAGTGCGCCTGCGCAGGAGCCGCAACGGGACAGAAAGAAGATGCCGGCTTCGTCACAAGATGGGAGGCCCCAGACCTGACCGCGACGCCCATCTGACCCGAACGGACGGCGGAACGCCCCTGGGTGAGTATAATATAACTCGTTTTTCTTCACTTTCAGGTAACATCGGGGGCTTATCTACAGCATTCCAGAATGCTGTAGATAAGCCCCTGATGGCTGTGGCCCTATCTCATAGGGCGAAAATGAGGTGACAGATTCCCTTTAACAAGGAGCTGTTGTAGTATGTGGGTGTGGAAGGAAGGAGTTTTGCTGGAGTCAGCCTGGAAGAAGTGATTTCTGTTACAGTGTGTCAGTGTGCACCAGGAAGCAAGTACCAGACCACCCGGAATGGCACCTGGCGGTCCCTGCTGGCCTGCAGCCGCTTAGTTAAGCCCGTCCCAACATGGGTGAGTCTGGGACCAGTGGTTCTCCAAACTGGAGTATGTTATGTTCTATTTTTGATTTTGTTATCTGGACTTTTGAACCCGTTATTAAAACCACTGAACTTTGAATTGAAAGCCTGTGTGTTTGCCTCATTACTGCGGCCCGGCCCCTGCCTACCAGAGCGGATCCCTACAATATGTACAGTGGGAAAAAAAAGCACACAAATGTAAGTTGCTTAGGACATGAATGTCATGCACAGTGTCTGGATAACAGCCTATTTTAAACGCCTATGATGGAAGGCGGGCTGGTCAGCACTGAATGTGCACAACACAATAAACCATGCCATCAAAAAGGAGCCTGGGTGCACCCTGCAAAAAATGATAAAAAGTGCAAAAAATGATGCATATGATAAATGCATCAAATGAGGTATTAGTTACTATTTTGGCCAAAGCAGATAAGCTCGCAACCCAACGGCAAGGGTCCCCATTTTATTGCGAGTCACTAACTAGACATAAATTCAAAAAAAATCACATAAAAACTTTTTAGCAAAAACACATCATGAAAAACAGTCTTACCAAGTCTGATCAAATGACCAAATGCACTAGCAGGATGCAGCAGGCTCCCATAGATAAAGGCTGGAGAAGCACAGGTGCTTACCACTGATAAAAGCAGCCACCCTATCACAAAAACAGTGATGATGAAGGTGTTAACTGCTTAGTGGGAAAAAAGCACACAAATGTAAGTTGCTTAGGACATGAATGTCATGCACAGTGTCTGGATAACAGCCTATTTTAAACGCCTATGATGGTTGCGAGCTTATCTGCTTTGGCCAAAATAGTAACTAATACCTCATTTGATGCATTTATCATATGCATCATTTTTTGCACTTTTTATCATTTTTTGCAGGGTGCACCCAGGCTCCTTTTTGATGGCATGGTTTATTGTGTTGTGCACATTCAGTGCTGACCAGCCCGCCTTCCATCATAGGCGTTTAAAATAGGCTGTTATCCAGACACTGTGCATGACATTCATGTCCTAAGCAACTTACATTTGTGTGCTTTTTTTCCCACTAAGCAGTTAACACCTTCATCATCACTGTTTTTGTGATAGGGTGGCTGCTTTTATCAGTGGTAAGCACCTGTGCTTCTCCAGCCTTTATCTATGGGAGCCTGCTGCATCCTGCTAGTGCATTTGGTCATTTGATCAGACTTGGTAAGACTGTTTTTCATGATGTGTCATCACACATACCGCTTCAACACTGCAGTTCTGGACACAACCACGTATGTACACACACACATACATACGCAGCCACATGCACAAACACCAACCTTCTGTGCTGGATCTTGAAAAGTTTTCTCTTTTGATGAATGCAGTTCTTATGATACTCACTTCACAAATCTAAGTACAGCAATGGAGAAGGGTCAGGAAAGACGGATTTTGGTAAGAACTTACCTGTAAAATCCTTTTCAGCGAAGGAAGGAAAGGAGACACACTAGTAATGACTAGTGGGTAGGCGGAGCCCAGATAGGATTGACACCTCAGATTAAAAAGAGTGTTGACCGGCCCCTCCAGCTCGGGCTCCTCCTACTCCTGCTTCTTCAGTCGTACAAAAGCTTAGGGAAGAGCAAATATCACCAGCGGAGCAACATAACCCCTTCTGAAGGACTTCAGAGAAAAAGCAAGAATACAGGTTATGCATGCATGTAGGCAAAAAAACACACAGTTCCAGGTACTACTCACTGGACCTGACCACCGCGATGAGCTGGCAATGCTGGAAAGGAGCCGTAGCGCGTCAACCTCAGTCCAGATAATCGCTATCAGAAGAGGGTCACGCTGCATCTGAAAACACATCAACACACTTCTGCCATGGGCGGGTGCTGTGTCTCCTTTCCTTCCTTCGCTGAAAAGGATTTTACAGGTAAGTTCTTACCAAAATCCGTCTTTCAGCAGCAGAATGGAAGGAAAGGAGACACACTAGTAATGACTAGTGGGACGTCCCAAAGCAGTCCAAAAATTAAGGGTGGGAATATAACCAAGAAAAAACAGGCAGAATCCCAACAACCTTGGTAAATGCGCAACAGGCGCCAAATACAAGTTAACTAGAACTTTACACTACAGCCGCCTGTAGGACCCTTCGTCCTAAGGCCGCATCAGCGGAAGCACTGACGTCCACCTTATAAAACTTTGTAAACGTGTGGACAGAGCGCCAAGTCGCCGCTCGGCAGAGCTGAGCTGCTGAAGCCCCTTGATGAAAGGCCCACGATGAGGCCACAGCCCTCGTGGAATGAGCACGAATCTTAATCGGCAAGGTTCGCCTTTAAGTCGGTAAGCCTCCAAAATGGCTGACCGAATCCAACGAGCTATAGAGTCCTTGGAAGCTCGTTGACCACGTCGACGACCTGCTGGAATCACAAACAAGGAGTCTGACTTCCTAAAACCTTGAGTAACAGACAAATAGAACTTCAAGGCCCGCACTAAATCCAATGTGTGCAAAACCCGTTCCTTTGCATTCCTCGGGCCCGGGCAAAGTGAAGGCAAAACAATATCCTGGTTAACATGGAATTGCGACACTACCTTAGGTAGAAAGTCGCCCCGTGTGCGAAGCACTACTCGATCCGGGTAAAATTCCAGGAAAGGAGGCGAGCAAGAAAGAGCCGCCAACTCAGAAACCCTTCTCAAAGAAGTGACTGCGACTAGGAAGGCAACCTTCCAAGAAAGCAAAGAAAGGTTAGCAGAATCCATTGGCTCAAAAGGCCCATGCTGAAGAGCCTCCAGGACAAGGTTGAGCCGCCAAGGAGACACAGGTACCTTCCACGGCGGAAACTGACGGGTTACCCCGCGAAAAAAGGAGCGCACGTCCCTACGCGAGGCGATAACTCTCCGGAACAACAGGGACAGGGCAGAAACCTGACCCCTCAGGGTGCTAACTGCCAAACCCTTGTCCAGCCCGTACTGTAGAAAAGCCAACAGATTGGGAATGGAAAAAATCCTCGGGTTCCTTGAAGAACCCAAACACCACGAGAAGAAGGCTTCCCAGGTCTTGTGGTAAATTCTAGTAGTAGCCAGACCTCTGGCAGCTCGCAGAGTGGCAATGACTTCGGCTGAAAAACCTCTACGGGTCAGTATTTCGGTCTCAAGTGCCACGCCGTCAAACGCAGAGACTTCAAGTCCGGATGACGGACAGGACCCTGGGTTAACAGGTCCGGGCGAAGAGGAAGTGGAAATGGCGGTGCTGCCAAAAGCGACACCAGTGTCGAGAACCACGTCCTCCTTGGCCAATCTGGGGCTATCAACATAGCCGGGATTCTCTCCAGTCTGATCCGACACAGCACCAGAGGAAGTAAGGATATCGGCGGAAACACATAGATTAGCTTGAATCGGTCCCACGGGGCCACCAGAGCATCCACCGCCACAGCCTTCGGGTCCTTGTACCTGGACATGAAGGTCGGCAACTTGGCATTGGACCTGGATGCCATCAAATCCACTTGGGGAACTCCCCAAAGGGAGCACAGCAGTGCAAAGATCTCCGGATGAAGACTCCATTCTCCGGGATCCATCTTCTCTCGACTGAGGAAGTCCGCCGTGGTATTCTGAACTCCTGGAATGTGAATCGCAGAGATGGCTGGTACTCTGTCCTCGGCCCAATTCAGGATCCGAGACACTTCCACCATGAGCCTGGAACTCCTCGTCCCGCCTTGGTGGTTGATATACGCGACCGCCGTTGCGTTGTCTGTCTGCACTCGGACTGGTAGACCGCTCAAAGGGACCGTCCAGTGTTGGAGGCAAAGAAAAATTGCCCTCAATTCCAAGATGTTGATCGGTAGAACAGACTCTTCCGATGACCATACTCCCTGAACCCAGAGATCGTTCCAGACACCCCCCCAGCCCATCAGGCTGGCATCAGTGGTTATGACCGACCACCTCGGAGGAAGGAAAGACTTCCCCAGTGATAACGTTCCTGGACGTGACCACCAACTTAGGGACTCTCGCACCCTGCGAGAGATGAGGATACTGCGATCCAGTGCAATCTGCGATCGATCCCAATGACTCAGAATGAGCCTTTGGAGGGCTCTGGAATGAAACTGGGCAAACGGAAGCGCTTCCATGGAAGCCACCATCAGACCTAAAAGGCGCATACACTTCCGAAGGGACATTGCTGTCGAAGACTTCATAGTCTGTACATGTCGAAGGAGACATGCCCGCTTGTCTGGAGGTAGGGACACCACTGCCCGTACCGTGTCGAAATGCATCCCCAAAAACAGAATTGACTGCGACGGTTCCAGAGACGACTTCTCCCAATTGACCAGCCACCTGAAGTCCTCCAGGAGCTGAAGGGATAGATTGCGAGCCGTCACCGCCTCCTCCTTTGAGGACGCCACAATCAAAAGGTCGTCCAGATAGGGAATAATCGTGACTCCCTGTCTTCGAAGAATTGCCATGAGAGGCGCTAGAATTTTTGTAAAAACTCTGGGCGCTGAAGCCAAGCCGAATGGTAGGGCCACAAATTGGTAATGGTCCTGACCTATGGCAAAACGAAGGAAGCGCTGGTGAGCCCTTCCGACGGGAACATGCAAATAAGCGTCGCGAATGTCGATTGACACCAGAAAGTCGTTCTGCGACAGGGTTGCCACAACGGAGCGAAGTGACTCCATGCGGAATTTTTGGGTGTGGACATGCTGATTCAATCTTTTGAGATCCAGAATAGGACGAAATTTGTCCTCTTTTTTGGGGACCACAAAGAGATTTGAATAAAAACCTTTTCCCCGGTCCTCTGTCGGAACCGGTATTACTACACCCTTCTGCAGAAGGAATTCCACCTCTCGCAGCAGAGCGGCAAATAGCTCGGGCTCTGACGGAATGCGAGACTGGCAAAAACTGTCCGGGGGTCGAGATGAAAACTCTATGAAATAGCCTGCCGACACAACTCGCGTTACCCAGGAATCCGGAACGCGGGAAATCCAATTCGCCTTGAATTGGAGCAGGCGACCCCCCACCCGAGAGCCCTCGAGTGAGGACCTGGCGTCAGTCTGCCTTGGCGGGCTTCTTGTCAGTTTCCCGCTTGTCTTGACGAAAACTTTGTTTCCAAGGGGTGCGGGATTTCTGAGAAGACTTCTTTCCCGAAAAAGAGGGACGACCCGATCCCCAAGAAGACTGACCGGATCGTCCCCTAGACCGAAAATACCGCCGACGATTACCGGCACTAGGTCTGCCAGGCGTAGAAGCCATAGCCCTTCGCTGTGGTAAAGCCGCTTCTTTAGCCTTTGCCTTGGCAATCAGCTCTGTGAGATCAGATCCAAATAGCTGACCACCCTTGTAGGCTAAAGACAGTAAACCCTGCTTGGAAACCGCGTCCCCGGTCCACTGTCTAAGCCACAGTGCTCTTCTGACTGTGACCGCTGAGGATTGCGTCCTGGATAATAATGACGCAGTATCCAGACCTGCATCACAGCTATATCGGGCTGCAGTCTCCAATAAATCGAGAAGTCCATCAATCTCGGATAATGGAGATCTATTTTGCAACGCCTTCCGTAAACGGACCAACCAGCACAGGGAAGCCTTAGAAGCACACATGGATCCTAGTACTGCTCTGAATCCATGACCTGCAGCTTCATAGATGGATTTCGCCGCCATCTCAGTTTTTCTGTCCAGCGGCTCTTGCAGACTCGCTTTCCCTTTAACCGGAAGCAATGAGGATTTACTAAGCTGGGATAAAGGAACATCCACTTCAGGAGAAGGAATCCAATTATCCGTCAATTCCGTTGAACACGGATATAATGCTTCAAAGAACCGTGTCCCTTGAAAACGTTTATCTGGACACAGACGTTCCTTCTCCACTACCGTATTAAGCTCTTCCAGAGCCGGTAATGTTGACCGCGACTTATGGTACTCCTGGTACATGCGGCCCGACTTACTTACCAGGCCGTGTAGTTACCTCCTCCGGTAACTGTAACGCCTCTCTCATAGCTTCAATTAAAGCCTCTGTTCGGCTCACAAGAGATAACTCCCCTTCTGAGTTTGAAGGAGAACCCTGTCCGCATTCCATATCAGATACCTCTGATTCGCTACGCGGAAAAGATGGCACCGGCCTGCGCCGCTTCCTGTCATGAGAGGATCTAGCTGACACCCACTGACCTAAAAGGTCAGACAAGCCATTAATTGACTGAGCGATGGCATCTAATTTGGTATCGCTGTAAATCGCAGCGCTTGATGCCGTCGAAGTCTGCGTATCAGATACTTGCGACTGATCCTGTAGCGGATCTGGCAGATGGTCCGCACCTTCCGGACCCTGAACCGACATGTCAGCAGTAAATGGCAGGTCAAAACCCTGTTTGTAACTGGAAACAGTGTGGTTACTAAGCAGACTGAGCAAGTACGCTGAAGGGTTAAAGCTCTTAAAGAAGAGAGTTACCCCAGCTATCTCTCAGTATATAAATAACCTCCTGCGTTCTGATCCCTACCGGGTAGAACCTGCGGTGGTTATTGCTGAAAGGGTTAACCCTTCATAGAGGTTAATGCCGCCAACTCCCCACAACTCCCTATATAAAACACGGATTTTGGTAAGAACTTACCTGTAAAATCCTTTTCAGCGAAGGAAGGAAGAGAGACACAGTATTCATTACTGATGGGTAGGCGGAGCCCCAGATCAGGATGTTACCTCAGATCAAAAGAGTGCTGACTGGCTGGCCCCTCCAGCTCGGGCTCCTCCTACTCAGCTCCAGTCGTACCAAAGCTTTTAGGAAAAGAGCCAAGATCACCAGCGGAGCAACATAACCCCTTCTGAAGGAACTTCAGAGAAAAAACACAAGGATACAGGTTATGCATGCAAAGAAAGCCAAAAACCACAGAGTTCCAGGTACTACTCACGGAACCTGACTACTGCGATGAGCTGGCGATGCTGGAACAGAGCCTTAGCGCGCTGACCTCAGCCCAGATAATCGCTATCAGATAAGGGTCGCGCTGCATCTGAAAACATCAACACACTTCTGCCTTGGGAGGGTGCTGTGTCTCTCTTCCTTCCTTCGCTGAAAAGGATTTTACAGGTAAGTTCTTACCAAAATCCGTGTTTCAGCTGCAGATGGAAGGAAGAGAGCCACAGTATTCATTACTGATGGGACGTCCCAAAGCAGTTCAAAAATAAGGGTGGGAAAAAACCAACAAAAGCAGAAACCCAACAACCTTAACAAAAAGCGCAACCAGCGCTAAACACAAGTTCATCTAGAACTTTAAACTACAGCCGACTGCAGGACCCTACGTCCGAGGGCTGCATCAGCGGAAGCACTGACGTCCACTTTATAAAACTTTGTAAACGTGTGGACAGAGCGCCAAGTTGCCGCCCGGCAGAGCTGCACTGCCGAAGCACCTTGGTGAAAAGCCCACGATGAAGCCACAGCCCTCGTGGAATGGGCTTGAATCTTAATCGGGCAAGATTCACCCTGAAGACGGTAAGCTTCCAATATAGCTGACCGAATCCAACGAGCTATAGAATCCTTGGAAGCTCGTTGACCACGCCGACGACCGACTGGAACCACAAATAGGGAGTCCGTCTTACGAAAACCTTGAGTAATAGATAGATAAAACTTCAAGGCCCGCACTAAATCCAATGTGTGTAAAGCTCGCTCTTTCACATTCTTCGGATCCGGGCAGAATGAAGGCAACACAATATCCTGGTTGACATGAAATTGTGACACCACTTTAGGCAAAAAATCACCCCGAGTGCGAAGCACTACACGATCCGGAAAAAACTCCAGAAAAGGAGGCGAACAAGAAAGAGCTGCCAACTCAGAAACTCTCCTCAAGGAAGTGACTGCAACAAGAAAAGCCACCTTCCAAGAAAGTAAAGAAAGGCTAGCAGAAACCATAGGCTCAAAAGGTTTATGCTGAAGAGCCTCCAAAACAAGGTTGAGCCGCCAAGGAGACACGGGAGCCTTCCGCGGCGGGAACTTACGAGATATACCTCGGAAAAAGGAGAGCACGTCTCTATTTGAAGCAATGGTTCTCCGGAACAATAAGGACAGAGCAGAAATCTGACCTTTCAGGGTGCTGACTGCCAAACCCTTGTCTAGCCCATGCTGCAGAAAAGCCAACAGGTTGGGAATGGAAAATTTTCTCGGGTTCCGAGAAGACCCCAAACACCACGAAAAGAAGGTTTCCCAAATTTTGTGGTAAATCCTAGTAGTAGCCGGACTTCTTGTAGCACGAAGGGTAGCAATGACCTCGGCTGAGAAACCTCTACGGGTCAAGATTTCGGTCTCAAGAGCCATGCCGTCAAACGCAGGGACATCAAGTCCGGATGACAAACAGGCCCGAGTCAACAAGTCCGGTTGAAGAGGGAGTGGAAAAGGAGGTGCCGCCAACAGCGACATTATTGTCGAGAACCACACCCTTCTTGGCCAGTCTGGAGCTATCAAAATAGCTGGAATTCTCTCTAGTCTGATCCGACGCAGTACTAGAGGAAGTAAGGATATCGGCGGGAATACATAGATCAGCTCGAACTGATCCCACTGAGCCACTAGAGCATCCACCGCCACAGCCTTCGGGTCCTTGCACCTGGACATGAACGTCGGTAACTTGGCATTGGACCTGGATGCCATCAAATCCACTTGTGGGGTTCCCCAGCGAGAGCACAGGAGTGCAAAAACTTCCGGGTGGAGACTCCATTCCCCGGGATCCATCCTTCTGCGACTGAGAAAGTCCGCTGTAATATTCTGAACCCCTGGAATGTGAATCGCCGAAATGGCTGGTACACTGGCCTCTGCCCAAATCAAAATTCGGGACACCTCTACCATGAGTCTGGAACTCCTTGTCCCACCTTGGTGATTGATATACGCGACAGCCGTCGCATTGTCTGTCTGCACTCGGACTGGCAGACCGCTCAAAGGGACCGTCCAATGTTGGAGGCAAAGGAAAATCGCCCTCAATTCCAGGATGTTGATCGGAAGAACAGACTCTTCCGATGACCATACCCCCTGAATCCAGAGATTGTTCCAAACACCCCCCCAGCCCGTCAGGCTGGCATCGGTGGTTATGACTGACCACTTCGGAGGGAGGAAAGACTTCCCCAGGGAGAATGCCCCTGGACGTAACCACCATTCTAGAGAATCCCGCACCGCGCGAGAAATGGTGACACTGCAATCCAGCGATTGCGACTGGTTCCATCGACTCAAGATGAACCTTTGGAGAGTCCTGGAATGGAACTGGGCAAAAGGAATTGCCTCCATGGACGCCACCATCAGTCCCAGAAGACGCATACACTTCCGAAGGGACATTGCCGTTGAGGATTTCATAATCTGTACATGTCGAAGAAGACATGACTGTTTGTCTGGTGGTAGGGAAACTACCGACCGAAACGTGTCGAGATGCATTCCCAAAAAGAGGATTGTCCTCGATGGTTCCAGAGACGACTTCTCCCAATTGACCAGCCAACCGAAGTCCTTCAGAAACTGAAGAGACAAATCCCGAGCCGTCAACGCCTCCTCCTCCGAGGAAGCCACGATCAAAAGATCGTCCAGATAAGGGAGAATCGTAATCCCCTGTCTTCGAAGGATTGCCATGAGGGGCGCCAGAATTTTTGTAAAGACCCTTGGCGCTGAGGCTAAGCCGAACGGCAGAGCCACGAACTGGTAATGATTCTGACCTATGGCAAATCGAAGAAAGCGCTGATGAGCCTTTCCGATGGGAATATGCAAATAGGCGTCGCGAATGTCGATTGACACCAGAAAATCGTTCTGTGACAGAGCTGCCACAACGGAGCGAAGCGACTCCATGCGAAATTTCCGGGCATGGACATGCCGGTTTAATCGCTTGAGATCCAGAATCGGGCGAAATTTGTTCTCCTTTTTGGGAACTATAAAAAGGTTGGAATAAAAACCTTTCCCTCGGTCCTCTGACGGAACCGGTATCACTACACCCTTTTGTAGCAGAGATTCGACCTCTCGCTGTAGAGCGACAACAAGCTCGGGTTCCGACGGAACGCGAGACTGACAAAAAACATTTGGGGGTCAAGAAGCAAACTCTATGAAATAGCCTGCCGACACTATCCGCGTTGCCCAGGAATCTGGAACGCGAGCCATCCAAGTCGCCTTGAAAAGAAGCAGGCGATCCCCCACTCGAGAATCCTCGAGTGGACCCCTGGCGTCAATTCGACTTTGTGGGCTTCTTGTCAAGTTCCCGCTTGTCCTGGCGGAAACTCTGCTTCCAGGGAGTACGAGTTTTCTGAGAGGATTTCTTTCCTGAGAAGGAAGGACGACCCGATCCCCACGAGGAGTGACTAGATCGTCCTCGGCCCCGAAAGGACCGCCGACCACTATAGACACCAGGCTTACTGGACACCGAGGCCATGGCCCTACGCTGTGGTAATGCTGATTCCTTCGCCTTAGCCTTGGAAATCAGCTCTGTGAGGTCGGATCCAAAAAGATGGCCACCCTTGTAAGGTAAGGCCAACAACCCTTGTTTGGAAACTGCGTCCCCGGCCCACTGTCTGAGCCATAAAGCTCTTCTGACTGTGACCGCTGAAGCTTGCGCTTTGGCCAGCAGAGATGCCGTATCCAGACCGGCATCAAAGATATAACAGGCTGCCGTTTCCAACCATTCACAAGTTTCCCGTATCTCAGATAACGGAGATTCATTTTGCAACTCCGTCTTCAGACGTGCCAACCAGCCTAGAGAAGCTCTAGCAGCACACATGGATCCTAGCACTGCTCGGAATCCATGACCCGCAGCCTCATAGCTTGCTTTTGCCGCCAACTCTGTTTTTCTATCCAAAGGCACCTGTAAGCTCGCTTTTCCCTTAATAGGGAGTAGTGAGGATTTACTAAGCTGAGATAAAGACACATCCACCTCAGGAGCAGAAGTCCAATTAGCCTTTGACTCCGCAGAGCAAGGATAAAGTGTATCCAAGAAATGCGTTCCATGAAAACGCTTATCTGGACATAGACGTTCCTCCTCTATTACACTATTAAGCTCATCCAGAGCTGGCAATGTTGTACGCGAAGCACGGGACTCCTGGAACATGCGTGCTGATTTACCAGGACGACTAGTTACCTCCTCCGGTAACTGTAATATATCTCTCATGGCTTCAATTAATGCCTCCGTACGCTTCGCCATAGAGGAACGCCCCTGCGGCTCGTCCGCATCTGAATCGGATATTTCTCCATCCGAATTTAAAGGGGAACTCTGCCCAATATCAGATACATCTGACTCGCTCCGTGTAGAGGCCGGTAACGGCCTGCGTCGCTTCCTCTGAGAGGAATTAGCAGACACATATTGACCTAAAAGGTCAGACAAGTTGTTGATCGATCGAGCGATATCATCCAATTTTTCACCGCTGTCGACCGCAGCGCTAGACGCTGTGGAGGTCTGCGTATCTGATTGCCGCAATGGCACTGGGACATGGTCTGCGGCTTCTGAACTCTGTTCAGACATGTCTCACCTGTATGAGCAGGTCAAAGCGGTAATACCAGCAAAAACTATGCGGTTTTTTTTTTTTTTTTTTTATACGCTGAAGGGTTAACGCTCCACCAGGCAGGGTTACCCCAGCGGTATTCAGTCAAAAAATTTAGCTGGTAGAAATAACCCTCAGAGGGGTTAATATTGCAAACTCACCACAATATATATGTTTGTGAGCCCCAGCCAATTTTATGTCTCTAATGAGACTGCAGCTGCAGGATAGCGATCGCTGCGCTGCGGGGTGAGGAATCAGCACTCACCCAGCTGGCCGTGGTGTCTTATGAGGAGAGGAGCGGTCTGAGGAACCCAGGAGCCTGTGTAATGGCCGCCACAGTGAGGAAGTCGCAGGAGAAACGCCAGAGCGCGCGTCTTCCTGCTCAGAAGACCGGGAAAAGTTAGGCCACGCCCCCCGCCAGCTCAAATATTGAGCGCGAACTCCCTCGCTCCTGCTCCCTCTCTGTCCTGCAGCTATCTGCCTGCGGACAAAAAATCACCACATCTACTTGTAACAGCGCTGTCACCGCAGCGCTGAAGCACTCACACATTATTATAATAAAAATTGTGTGGAGTACTCACCAGCTTAGCGCCACAGGGACCCTCAGGGGTTTCTGGCGCTATGCCCATGCTTCCCCCCAGGGCGGGAAACGCAGTGACCCCAGTGTGTGGTTTGCGCCCCCGCCAGGGAAAACTCTCCTCATCCCCCAGGGCCGGCAAGGATTCTGCAGGGACCATTATGTAGTTACAGATCCGCCAAGGGAAAGGCTGGTGAAATACACCGATAAACATGTAATAGCGCTGTCACCGCAGCGCTGAAGCATACTGATATACATGTAATAGCGCTGCCATCAGACGCTAAAGCACTCACAGATTAATAATAAAATTTTGTGTGGAGTACTCACCAGCCAAAAGCGCCACAGGGACCCTCAGGGGTTTCTGGCGCTGTGCCCATGCTTCCCCCAGGGCGAGGAACGCAGTGACCGCACGAGTGGTTTGCGTCCCGCCAGGGAAGCTCTCCTCATCCCCCAGGGCCGGCAAGGATTCTGCAGGGACTTTGAGTAAATACAGATCCGCCAAGGGAGAGGTTGGGGTACAGCAGCGCTGGTACCCCTGAGACCTCTAGACCAACTGGTGATCCAAGTCTCCTGTCCGAATATAAAATAATAAAATCTTCTGAGGAGCTGCATTAGCAGCGACCATCCTCTGGACCTCAAATCTTAGACTGGAGCTGAGTAGGAGGAGCCCGAGCTGGAGGGGCCAGCCAGTCAGCACTCTTTTGATCTGAGGTAACATCCTGATCTGGGGCTCCGCCTACCCATCAGTAATGAATACTGTGGCTCTCTTCCTTCCATCTGCAGCTGAAAGGAGTGTGCGAGTCCCAGGTCTCTATAAGAGAACGCGGCTGCAGATAAACGCTATCTGTCACTTGGAACACAGATAGGTTCTGCGCTGTGGGGTGATGATATTCACTCACCCAGCTGGCCTCGGTGAAAGTATACCTTAAACAGGAGGAGCGGAGCATGAGGAGCCCGGAGCCTTTGTAATGGCTGCCGCGCTGAGAGAAGCCGGAAGAGAAGAACAGTGAAGCTGCAGTCTCCTCAGAGCGATTCCTGTCACAAAAAGAGCGGGAAGCGTGAAGCCACGCCCCCCCTCCGACTTCAAAAAAGAGCGCAAACTCCTCACTCTCTGCTCTCCTCCGTCCTGCAGGTATCTGCCTGCGGACATAAAATACAGTCACCAAACATGTCATCTAATACATGTACCAGCGGCTGCCGCAGCAGCCGCTGAGAGCACACACACATTCACATAAAAATGCGGTACTCACCAGCCGAGCGCCACAGGGACCCCCAGGGGTTTGTGGCGCTGTGCCCATCGCTTCCCCGCTCCGGGCGGGAAACGCAGTGACCCCCGATGTGCGGTTTGCGTCCCCGCCAGGGAAGCAATCCTCATCCCCCAGGGCCGGCGTGAAACTGCAGGGACCACCATACAGGGTATTACAGATCGTCAAGGGAGAGGTGGGGGTCCAGCAGCGCTGAGACCCCTGAGACCTCTAGACCACTTCTGGTGATCCAAGTCTCTTGTCCGATAAAAATAATAAAGTTTTCTGAGGAGCTGCTTCCAGCAGCGACCTATCCTCTGGACCTCAAATTTTAGACTGAAGAAGCAGGAGTAGGAGGAGCCCGAGCTGGAGGGGCCGGTCAACACTCTTTTTAATCTGAGGTGTCAATCCTATCTGGGTTCCGCCTACCCACTAGTCATTACTAGTGTGTCTCCTTTCCTTCCATTCTGCTGCTGAAAGAAGAAAACAATGCTGTTAATAATCATCTCCACAAATCATGAGCATGATGAGGACACAGATCACACTCACCTCAACACACACATAGACTCACTTCAACACACACTCAACTCAACATTATCTCACTTGATAAATGCAGGTCTTATGATACTCACTCCACAATTCTCAGTACAGCATTGGAGAAGGGTCAGGAAAGAAGAAAACAATGCTGTTAATGCTCATTTGCACAAATCATGGGCATGATGAGGACAAAGGTCACAGTCACCTCAACACACACCTCAACACACACATAGACTCTCTTCAACACACACTCACCGAAAAGTTTTCTCCCTTGATAAATGCAGGTCTTATGATACTCACTCCACAATTATCAGTACAGCATTGGAGAAGGGAGAGGAAAGAAGAAAACAAAACTGTTAATGCTCATTTGCACAAATTATGGGCATGATGAGTACAAAGGTCACACTCACCTCAACACACACTCACCTCAACACACACATAGACTCTTCAACACACACTCACCTCAAAGTTTTCTCCCTTGATAAATGCAGGTCTTATGATACTCACTCCGCAATTCTCAGTACAGCATTGGAGAAGGGTGAGGAAAGAAAAAAACAATGCCGTTAATATTCATCTGCACAAATCATGGGCATGATGAGGACACAGTTCACACTCACCTCAAACACACACATAAACTACTTCAACACATACACACTTACCTAAACACACACTCACCTCAACACACATTCACCTTAACACACATTCAACTCAACACACAAACTCACCTCAATACACACACTCACCCTAACACACATACTCACTTCAACACACACACCTCGACCAGCACACATCTCAACACAAACACTCGCCTCAAAAACACATGCACTCATCCCAACACACACACACTTCCGTCAATATACACTCAGTTCAACACACACTCAGCTCAACACACAACCTCAACTCAACACAGATACATAGCAACGCACACGCTCGCCTCAACACATACACACTAACTTTAACACGCATACACACCTCAACACACATTCACCTCAGCACACAAACTCACCTCAACACACACTAACTATATCACGTGCACACACATATACACATACTTGAACAATTCTGCAACACACAGATATGCATACTCACCTCAAGACACATACACACTCACATAATACAAACCCATGCACAGTCACAAACCTCACACACATTATTTTATTGCTGGGTCATCACACATACCGCTTCAACACTGCAGTTCTGGACACAACCACGTATGTACACACACATACATGCACAGGCATAGGCACGAACACCCACCTTATGTGCTGGATCTTGAAAAGTTTTCTCCAATGATAAATGCAGATCTTATGATACTCACTCCACAATTCTCAGTATAGCATTGGAGAAGGGTCAGGAAAGAAAACAATGCCGTTAATAATCATCTGCACAAATCACAGGCATGATGAGGACATAGTTCACACTCACCTCAACACACACTCACCTCAACAACAACAAACCTCAACACACACTCACCTCAACACACACAGACTCACCTTAACACATACACACTTATCTCAACACACACACCTCAAGCGACACACACATCTCAACACACACTTACCTCAATACACATAGACTCACTTCAACACACACCTCAACACACAGACACATCGCAAGGCACACGCTCACCTCAACACATAGTAAAATCAACACATACTCACCTCAGCACACAAACTCACCTCAACATACACTCACTATAACACGTGCACAAATACATATACACATACTTGCACAATGCCGCAACACATAGATATGCACACTCACCTCAAGACATATACACACTCACATAATACAAACCAAAAATAGCCACAAACCATCACACACATTATTTTATTGCTAGGTCATAACACATACCCCTTCAATATTGCAGTTCTGGACACAACCAAGTATGTACACACACACATACGCAGCCACATGCACAAACACCAACCTTCTGTGCTGGATCTTGAAAAGTTTTCTCCCTTGATAAATGCAGGTCTTATGATACCCACTCCACAATTTCAGTACAGCATTGGAGAAGGGTCAAGAAAGAAGAAAACAATGCTGTTAATAATCATCTGCACAATTCATGAGCATGATGAGGACAAAGGTCACACTCAACTCAACACACACATAGACTCTCTTCAACACACACTCACCTCAAAGTTTTCTCCCTTGATACATACAGGTCTTATGATACTCATTCCACAATTCTCAGTACAGCATTGGAGAAGGGTGAGGAAAGAAAAAAACAATGCCATTAATATTCATCTGCACAAATCATGGCCATGATGAGGACACAGTTCACACTCACCTAAACACACACTCACAACACACACTCACATCAATAAACGCACTCACCTCAACACACAAATAAACTAACTTCAACACACACTCACCTTAACACACACACTCAACTCAACACACACTCATCTCAAACACACACATAAACCACCTCAACACATACACACTTACCTAAACACACACTCACCTTAACATACATTTACCTTAACACAAATTCAACTCAACACACACACTCACCTCAATGCACACACTCACCTTAACACACATACTCACCTCAACACACACCTCGACCAGCACACATCTCAACACAAACACTCGCCTCAACACACATGCACTCATCCCAACACACTCACCTCAACACACACACATTTCCGTCAATACACATACACTCAGTTCAACACACCTCACCTCAACACACAACCTCAACTCAACACAGATACATAGCAACGCACACGCTCGCCTCAACACATACACACTAACTTTAACACACATACACACCTCAACACACATTCACCTCAGCACACAAAACTCACCTCAACACACACACTAACTATAACACGTTGCATATACACATATACACATACTTGAACATTTCTGCAACACACAGATATGAAATACTCACCCTCAAGACACATACACACTCGCATAATACAAACCCATGCACAGTCACAAACCTCACACACATTATTTTATGCTGGGTCATCATACATACCGCTTCAAACTGCAGTTCTGGACACAACCACGTATGTACACAGACATACATACATAGGCACATGCATGAACACCCACCTTCTGTGCTGGATCTTGAAAAGTTTTCTCCCTTGATAAATGCAGTCTTATCATACTCACTCCACAATTCTCAGTACAGCATTGGAGAAGGGTTAAGAAAGAAGAAAACAATGCTGTTAATAATCATCTGCACAAATCATAGCATAATGAGGACACAGTCTCACTCACCTCAACACACACTCACCTCAACAACACATAGACTCACTTCAACCACGCTCACCTCAACATTATCTCATTCAAAACTCACCTTAAGCATACATCACTAAACACATCACAACAGCCATTCAGCACAAAGCTCAAGGAAAGACATTCAAAACATTGCCTGCAATACACATAGACTCATTGCAACACATCACTGAAAGCAAATGCACGACAAATGTCAACGTCACCTCAACACACACATAGTAAAATCAACACATAGACTACTCTTCAACACACACTCACCTCAGCACACAAATCTTACCTAAACACATCTCACAATAATACGTGCCAAGTCACATGATAACATACTCCACATGCCTCATACAGCATAGGAATGCAACTCGCCGTCAGAAACAATAAACTCACAAATACAACCTGACAGTCATCAAACCTAACACAAATTATTTTATGATGGGCATCATACAACCGATACAACACTGCCAGTTCTGACACCAACCACTACTCACACTCAAACATACATAGCACTGTTCACAACATCACACCTTCTTGCTGGATCTTAAAGTTTTTCCCTTGATAAATGCAAGATCTTATGATACTCACTCCGACAATTCTCAGTACTAGCATTGGAGAAGGGTGCAGAAAGAAGAAAAACACGGATTTTGGTAAAGAACTTACCTGTAAAATCCTTTTCAGCGAAGGAAGGAAGAGAGACACAGTATTCATTACTGATGGGTAGGCGGAGCCCCAGATCAGGATGTACCTCAGATCAAAAGAGTGCTGACTGGCTGGCCCCTCCAGCTCGGGCTCCTCCTACTCAGCTCCAGTCGTACCAAAGCTTTTAGGAAAAGAGCCAAGATCACCAGCGGAGCAACATAACCCCTTCTGAAGGAACTTCAGAGAAAAAACACAAGGATACAGGTTATGCATGCAAAGAAAGCCAAAAACCACAGAGTTCCAGGTACTACTCACGGAACCTGACTACTGCGATGAGCTGGCGATGCTGGAACAGAGCCTTAGCGCGCTGACCTCAGCCCAGATAATCGCTATCAGATAAGGGTCGCGCTGCATCTGAAAACATCAACACACTTCTGCCTTGGGAGGGTGCTGTGTCTCTCTTCCTTCCTTCGCTGAAAAGGATTTTACAGGTAAGTTTTACCAAAATCCGTGTTTCAGCTGCAGATGAAGGAAGAGAGCCACAGTATTCATTACTGATGGGACGTCCCAAAGCAGTTCAAAAATAAGGGTGGGAAAAAACCAACAAAGGCAGAAACCCAACAACCTTAACAACAAGCGCAACCAGCGCTAAACACAAGTTCATCCAGAACTTTAAACTACAGCTGCCTGCAGGACCCTACGTCCGAGGGCTGCATCAGCGGAAGCACTGACGTCCACTTTATAAAACTTGTAAACGTGTGGACAGAGCGCCAAGTTGCCGCTCGGCAGAGCTGCACTGCCGAGCACCTTGATGAAAAGCCCACGATGAAGCCACAGCTCTCGTGGAATGGGCTCGAATCTTAATCGGCAAGATTCACCCCGAAGACGGTAAGCTTCCAAAATAGCTGACCGGATCCAACGAGCTATAGAATCCTTGGAAGCTCGTTGACCACGCCGACGACCTGCCCGGAACCACAAACAGGGAGTCCGTCTTACGAAAACCTTGAGTAATAGATAGATAAAACTTCAAGGCCCGCACTAAATCCAATGTGTGTAAATCTCGCTCTTTCGCATTCTTCGGATCCGGACAGAGTGAAGGCAACACAATATCCTGGTTAACATGAAATTGTGACACCACTTTAGGCAAAAAATCACCCCGAGTGCGAAGCACTACACGATCCGGAAAAAACTCCAGAAAAGGAGGCGAACAAGAAAGAGCTGCCAACTCAGAAACTCTCCTCAAGGAAGTGACTGCAACAAGGAAAGCCACCTTCCAAGAAAGTAAAGAAAGGCTAGCAGAAACCATAGGCTCAAAAGGTTTATGCTGAAGAGCCTCCAAAACAAGGTTGAGCCGCCAAGGAGACACGGGTGCCTTCCGCGGCGGAAACTTACGAGATATACCTCGGAAAAAGGAGAGCACGTCTCTATTTGAAGCAATGGTTCTCCGGAACAATAAGGACAGAGCAGAAATCTGACCTTTCAGAGTGCTGACTGCCAAACCCTTGTCTAGCCCATGCTGCAGAAAAGCCAACAGGTTGGGAATGGAAAATTTTCTCGGGTTCCGAGAGACCCCAAACACCACGAAAAGAAGGTTTCCCAAATTTTGTGGTAAATCCTAGTAAGTAGCCGGACATCTTGCAGCACGAAGGGTAGCAATGACCTCGGCTGAGAAACCTCTACGGGTCAAGATTTCGGTCTCAAGAGCCACGCCGTCAAACGCAGGGACATCAAGTCCGGATGACAAACGGGCCCCTGAGTCAACAAGTCCGTTGAAGAGGGAGTGGAAAAGGAGGTGCCGCCAACAGCGACATTATTGTCGAGAACCACACCCTTCTTGGCCAGTCTGGAGCTATCAAAATAGCTGGAATTCTCTCTAGTCTGATCCGACGCAGTACTAGAGGAAGTAAGGATATCGGCGGGAATACATAGATCAGCTCGAACTGATCCCACTGAGCCACTAGAGCATCCACCGCCACCGCCTTCGGGTCCTTGTACCTGGACATGAATGTCGGTAACTTGGCATTGGACCTGGATGCCATCAAATCCACTTGGGGGGTTCCCCAGCGAGAGCACAGTAGTGCAAAACTTCCGGGTGGAGGCTCCATTCCCCGGGATCCATCCTTCTGCGACTGAGAAAGTCCGCTGTAATATTCTGAACCCCTGGAATGTGAATCGCCGAAATGGCTGGTACATTGGCCTCTGCCCAAATCAGAATTCGGGACACCTCTACCATGAGTCTGGAACTCCTTGTCCCACCTTGGTGATTGATATACGCGACAGCCGTCGCATTGTCTGTCTGCACTCGGACTGGCAGACCGCTCAAAGGGACCGTCCAATGTTGGAGGCAAAGGAAAATCGCCCTCAATTCCAGGATGTTGATCGGAAGAACAGACTCTTCCGATGACCATACCCCCTGAATCCAGAGATTGTTCCAAACACCCCCCCAGCCCGTCAGGCTGGCATCGGTGGTTATGACTGACCACTTCGGAGGGAGGAAAGACTTCCCCAGGGAGAATGCCCCTGGACGTAACCACCATTCTAGAGAATCCCGCACCGCGCGAGAAATGGTGACACTGCAATCCAGCGATTGCGACTGGTTCCATCGACTCAAGATGAACCTTTGGAGAGTCCTGGAATGGAACTGGGCAAAAGGAATTGCCTCCATGGACGCCACCATCAGTCCCAGAAGACGCATACACTTCCGTAGGGACATTGCCGTTGAGGATTTCATAATCTGTACATGTCGAAGAAGACATGACTGTTTGTCTGGTGGTAGGGAAACTACCGACCGAAACGTGTCGAGATGCATTCCCAAAAAGAGGATTGTCCTCGATGGTTCCAGGGACGACTTCTCCCAATTGACCAGCCAACCGAAGTCCTTCAGAAACTGAAGAGACAAATCCCGAGCCGTCAACGCCTCCTCCTCCGAGGAAGCCATGATCAAAAGATCGTCCAGATAAGGGAGAATCGTAATCCCCTGTCTTCGAAGGATTGCCATGAGGGCGCCAGAATTTTTGTAAAGACCTTTGGCGCTGAGGCTAAGCCGAACGGCAGAGCCACGAACTGGTAATGATTCTGACCTATGGCAAATCGAAGAAAGCGCTGATGAGCCTTTCCGATGGGAATATGCAAATAGGCGTCGCGAATGTCGATTGACACCAGAAAATCGTTTTGTGACAGAGCTGCCACAACGGAACGAAGCGACTCCATGCGAAATTTCCGGGCATGGACATGCCAGTTTAATCGCTTGAGATCCAGAATCGGGCGAAATTTGTTCTCCTTTTTGGGAACTATAAAAAGGTTGGAATAAAAACCTTTCCCTCGGTCCTCTGACGGAACCGGTATCACTACACCCTTTTGTAGCAGAGATTCGACCTCTCGCTGTAGAGCGACAACAAGCTCGGGTTCCGACGGAACGTGAGATTGACAAAAAACATTTGGGGGTCGAGAAGCAAACTCTATGAAATAGCCTGCCGACACTATCCGCGTTACCCAGGAATCTGGAACGCGAGCCATCCAAGTCTCCTTGAAAAGAAGCAGGCGACCCCCCACTCGAGAATCCTCGAGTGGACCCCTGGCGTCAATCCGACTTTGCGGGCTTCTTGTCAAGTTCCCGCTTGTCCTGGCGGAAACTCTGCTTCCAGGGAGTACGAGTTTTCTGAGAGGATTTCTTTCCTGAGAAGGAAGGACGACCCGATCCCCCGAGGAGTGACTAGATCGTCCTCGGCCCCGAAAGGACCGCCGACCACTATAGACACCAGGCTTACTGGACACCGAGGCCATGGCCCTACGCTGTGGTAATGCTGATTCCTTCGCCTTAGCCTTGGAAATCAGCTCTGTGAGGTCGGATCCAAAAAGATGGCCACCCTTGTAAGGTAAGGCCAACAACCCTTGTTTGGAAACTGCGTCCCCGGCCCACTGTCTGAGCCATAAAGCTCTTCTGACTGTGACCGCTGAAGCTTGCGCTTTGGCCAGCAGAGATGCCGTATCCAGACCGGCATCAAAGATATAACAGGCTGCCGTTTCTAACCATTCACAAGTTTCCCGTATCTCAGATAACGGAGATTCATTTTGCAACTCCGTCTTCAGACGTGCCAACCAGCTTAGAGAAGCTCTAGCAGCACACATGGATCCTAGCACTGCTCGAAATCCATGACCCGCAGCCTCATAGCTTGCTTTTGCCGCCAATTCTGCCTTTCTATCCAAAGGCTCCTGTAAGCTCGCTTTTCCCTTAATAGGGAGTAGTGAGGATTTACTAAGCTGAGATAAAGACACATCCACTTCAGGAGCAGAAGTCCAATTAGCCTTTAACTCCGCAGAGCAAGGATAAAGTGTATCAAAGAAATGCGTTCCATGAAAACGCTTATCTGGACATAGACGTTCCTCCTCTATTACACTATTAAGCTCATCCAGAGCTGGCAATGTTGTACGCGAAGCACGGGACTCCTGGAACATGCGTGCTGATTTACCAGGACGACTAGTTACCTCCTCCGGTAACTGTAATATATCTCTCATGGCTTCAATCAATGCCTCCGTACGCTTCGCCATAGAGGAACGCCCCTGCGGCTCGTCCGCATCTGAATCGGATATTTCTCCATCCGAATTTAAAGGGTAACTCTGCCCAATATCAGATACATCTGACTCGCTCCGTGTAGAGGCCGGTAACGGCCTGCGTCGCTTCCTCTGAGAGGAATTAGCAGACACATATTGACCTAAAAGGTCAGACAAGTTGTTGATCGATCGAGCGATATCGTCCAATTTTCCACCGCTGTCGACCGCAGCGCTAGACGCTGTGGAGGTCTGCGTATCTGATTGCCGTAATGGCACTGGGACATGGTCCGCGGCATCTGAACTCTGTTCAGACATGTCTCACCTGTATGAGCAGGTCAAAGCGGTAATACCAGCAAAAACTATGCGGTTTTTTTTTTTTTTTTTTTTAAATGCTGAAGGGTTAACGCTCCACCAAGCAGGGTTACCCCAGCGGTATTCAGTCAAAAAAATTTAGCTGGTAGAAACACGGATTTTGGTAAGAACTTACCTGTAAAATTCTTTTCAGCGAAGGAAGGGAGGGAGACACAGGAATTCATTACTGATGGGAAGGCGGAGCCCCAGACCAGGATGTCACCTCAGATCAAAAGCGTGCTGACTGGCTGGCCCCTCCAGCTCGGGCTCCTCCTACTCAGCTCCAGTCGTACCAAAGCTTTAGGGAAGAACCAAGATCACCAGCGGAGCAACATAACCCCTTCTGAAGAAACTTCAGAGCAAAAACACAAGGATACAGGTTATGCATGCAAAGTAAGCCAAAAACCACAGAGTTCCAGGTACTATTCACTGAACCTGACTACTGCGATGAGCTGGCGATGCTGGAACAGAGCCTTAGCGCGCTGACCTCAGTCCAGATATCGCAATCAGACAAGGGTCGCGCTGCATCTGAAAACATCAACACACTTCTGCCTTGGGAGGGTGCTGTGTCTCCCTCCCTTCCTTCGCTGAAAAGGATTTTACCGGTAAGTTCTTACCAAAATCCGTGTTTCAGCTGCAGAATGGAAGGGAGGGAGACACAGGAATTCATTACTGATGGGACGTCCCAAAGCAGTTCAAAAAGAAGGGTGGGAAAAAACCAACAAGAGGCAGAAACCCAACAACCTTAACAACAAAGCGCAACCAGCGCTAAACACAAGTTCATCCAGAACTTTAAACTACAGCTGCCTGCAGGACCCTACATCCGAGGGCTGCATCAGCGGAAGCACTGACGTCCACTTTATAAAACTTCGTAAACGTGTGGACAGAGCGCCAAGTTGCCGCCCGGCAGAGCTGCACTGCCGAAGCACCTTGGTGAAAAGCCCACGATGAAGCCACAGCCCTCGTGGAATGGCTTGAATCTTAATCGGGCAAGATTCACCCTGAAGACGGTAAGCTTCCAATATAGCTGCCCGGGATCCAACGAGCTATAGAATCCTTGGAAGCTCGTTGACCACACCGACGACCGACTGGAACCACAAATAGGGAGTCCGTCTTACGAAAACCTTGAGTAATAGATAGATAAAACTTCAAGGCCCGCACTAAATCCAATGTGTGTAAAGCTCGCTCTTTCACATACTTCGGATCCGGGCAGAATGAAGGCAACACAATATCCTGGTTGACATGAAATTGTGACACCACTTTAGGTAAAAAATCACCCCGAGTGCGAAGCACTACCCGATCCGGAAAAAACTCCAGAAAAGGAGGCGAACAAGAAAGAACTGCCAACTCAGAAACTCTCCTCAAGGAAGTGACTGCAACAAGGAAAGCCACCTTCCAAGAAAGTAAAGAAAGGCTAGCAGAAACCATAGGCTCAAAAGGTTTATGCTGAAGAGTCTCCAAAACAAGGTTGAGCCGCCAAGAAGACACGGGTGCCTTCCGCGGCGGAAACTTACGAGATATACCTCGGAAAAAGGAGAGCACGTCTCTATTTGAAGCAATGGTTCTCCGGAACAATAAGGACAGAGCAGAAATCTGACCTTTCAGGGTGCTGACTGCCAAACCCTTGTCTAGCCCATGCTGCAGAAAAGCCAACAGGTTGGGAATGGAAAATTTTCTCGGGTTCCGAGAGGACCCCAAACACCACGAAAAGAAGGTTTCCCAAATTTTGTGGTAAATCCTAGTAGTAGCCGGACTTCTTGCAGCACGAAGGGTAGCAATGACCTCGGCTGAGAAACCTCTACGGGTCAAGATTTCGGTCTCAAGAGCCACGCCGTCAAACGCAGGGACATCAAGTCCGGATGACAAACGGGCCCCTGAGTCAACAAGTCCGGTTGAAGAGGGAGTGAAAAAGGAGGTGCCGCCAACAGCGACATTATTGTCGAGAACCACACCCTTCTTGGCCAGTCTGGAGCTATCAAAATAGCTGGAATTCTCTCTAGTCTGATCCGACGCAGTACTAGAGGAAGTAAGGATATCGGCGGGAATACATAGATCAGCTCGAACTGATCCCACTGAGCCACTAGAGCATCCACCGCCACAGCCTTCGGGTCCTTGTACCTGGACATGAACGTCGGTAACTTGGCATTGGACCTGGATGCCATCAAATCCACTTGGGGGTTCCCCAGCGAGAGCACAGTAGTGCAAAAACTTCCGGGTGGAGGCTCCATTCCCCGGGATCCATCCTTCTGCGACTGAGAAAGTCCGCTGTAATATTCTGAACCCCTGGAATGTGAATCGCCGAAATGGCTGGTACACTGGCCTCTGCCCAAATCAGAATTCGGGACACCTCTACCATGAGACTGGAACTCCTTGTCCCACCTTGGTGATTGATATACGCGACAGCCGTCGCATTGTCTGTCTGCACTCGGACTGGCAGACCGCTCAAAGGGACCGTCCAATGTTGGAGGCAAAGGAAAATCGCCCTCAATTCCAGGATGTTGATCGGAAGAACAGACTCTTCCGATGACCATACCCCCTGAATCCAGAGATTGTTCCAAACACCCCCCCAGCCCGTCAGGCTGGCATCGGTGGTTATGACTGACCACTTCGGAGGGAGGAAAGACTTCCCCAGGGAGAATGCCCCTTGACGTAACCACCATTCTAGAGAATCCCGCACCGCGCGAGAAATGGTGACGCTGCAATCCAGCGAACCTTGCGATTGATCCCAACGACTCAGAATGAGCCTATGGAGAGCTCTGGAATGAAATTGGACAAACGGAAAAAACCTCATGGACGCCACCGTCAGACCCAGAAGGCGCATACCTTCCGAAGGGACACTGCTGTCGCAGACTTCATAGTCTGTACATGCTGGAGCAGATATGCCTGCTTGTCTGGAGGTAGGACAACACCGCCCGTACCGTGTCGAAATGCATCCTCAAAAACAGGATTGCCTGCGACGATTCCAGAGATGACTTCTCCTTTGAAGCCACAACCGAAAAGGCCGTCCAAATAGGGACGAATCGTAAGTCCCCGTCTTTGAAGGATTGCCATGAGATTTTGGCGTCAGAATCGTTGTAAAAATTCTGGGCGTTAAGGCCAAGCCGAATGGTCGAGCCACAACCTAGGTGAGGTCTTCCGATGGAACATGCCAAAAAGCGTCGCGAATGTCGATTGATCGTTCTGCGACAGGGCTGCCATAACTGAGCGAAGCGACTTCATGCTCGGCTCTGACGGAATGTCAGAAGTCAGTCCGCCTTAGCGAATTTTTTTTTTTTTTGCCAGCTTCTGCCTTAACAGAAGTTCTGTTTCCAGGGTATGCGGAATTTCTGAGAATTCATCCTTTTTTTTTTTTTTTAAAAAGAGAGAGACGACACAAACCCCCAGAGGGTTGGTCAGATCATCCCTTGAACCGAAAAGGACTGCCGATAACTATCGGCACTAGTCCTGCTAGACGCAGAAGTCACAGCTCTGCGCTGCGGTAAAGCTGCTTCTTTTGCCTTTGCCTTGGCATCAGCTCCGTGAGGTCAGTCAAATAGCTGACCACTTTCTAAGCTAAAGATAGCAAACCCTGTTGGAAAACTGCGTTCCATCCAAGTCACAGTGCTCTTCTGACTGTAACTGCCGAGGATTGCTCCCTGGATAGCAGTGACGCATTATCCTTCAACTAGAAAAGCCCATCTACCTTGATAGAGGGAAACTTGCCACGCCGTCCTTAGACGGTCCAACCGGCTCAGGGGAACTTAACAAGTACACCTAGATCCTTAATACCGAATCTATGATCCACGGCTACACAGATGGAAATTGTTGCCATCTCCGTTCTTCTGTCCAGCGTGTCCTGCAGACTCGTCTTCCCTTTTACCAGGAAGATTTGCTAAGCTGGAATAAAGGGACATTCACTTCAGGAGAAGGGGTCCAATTAACAAATAACTCCGTAGAAAAAACGGATACAGTTTGTAAGGTCATCGCGACCCATGCGACCCTTGCAACATCCGGGCCGACTTACCAGGACGACTAGTTACCTCCTCCGGTAACTGTAACGTCCACATGGCTTCCACAGAAATTTTAGTACGGCCCCTGAGAGAGGCAGGGTGTCCCTGCCGATCCTCCTTGACCGAATCGGACTTCTTTGCTAAGCGAGAAGGAAAACACCGATTTGTGTCGCTCCCTTGAGAGGATCTAGTTGACACTCCATAACCTAAAAGGTCATCAATAGAAACCAGTGAAGGTCTCCATTTTGACACCATTGGAACCTCTGACCGTGTATGAGTCGAGGTCTGCGTGTCAGATACGCGAGGCTGATCCGTAGCGGATCTGGGAGAGGGTCTCTGACATGCCCTTGCATAGTATATGGCAGGATAAACCTGTCAGTAACCAGAGCAGTACTTAAATAAAAAACAAACGCTGAAGGGTTAAAGCTCTAAAGCGAGAGCTACCCCAGCTGTCTCCCATTAAGAGTTAACCTCCTAAGAAGGGGTTAAAGTAGCCGACTCCCCACAACCTTGATAATGAAAAAGGATGTGCGAATCTCAGGCGCCTCTTATAAGGTCGCAGCTGCAGGACAGCCATGCCACACTAAACAGAAAACGTTCCACAAGATCGCTAAAAAATTGCACTGTTTTTTATAACGCAATGACCGCCAAAGTTGTCAAGGAGATCGCTAATCGCCTATGCGATTGCCCAGATTGGCAGTCACCAGCGACACCAAAAATGACACACAAACGATCGCAATATTATGCGACACCATCAGGATCGTCAGCGGAAACGTATAGTGGCAGCATTAATGTCGCAGACTCCCCACAGCCTCTTTATTAATATTAAAAGAGTGTGCGAGCCCCTTATGCGAGAACAGCCGCAGGACAGCTCAATCTGTCACTCAGAAGTGCCCCAGACGGCGCCCGCGCTGTGGAGGTGAAGGGTTAAGCTTCTGCCTGGCGGGCTAGAAGCGACTCACCAAGCTGGTCACGTATTCTTGCCGGGAGGGGAGGAGAACGATCCGGGGAGCTTTCAACCTGCAGCGCTTTATCAGCAATGGCCGCCGCGCTCTGCCTCCGTGTGCTCCATGTAGAGGAGCCGGAAATGGAGGCTGCAGTAAAGCGCGCGCTCAGAAGCGGCGCGAAATTCAAAAAATAAAAAGAGCGCGTACTCCCCTCCTTTCCCTCGTCCTGCAGGCATCCTCCTGCGGACATAGAAAAACTAGTCACCGGCATATATATGTACAGCGGCTGCCGCAGCAGTCGCTAAAACACTCACACACATTTTACCAAAATGTGGAGTACTCACCAGCCGAAACGCTACAGGGACCCCCAGGGGTTTCTGGCGCTATGCCCATGCTTCCCCCCAGGGCGGGAAGCGCAGTGACCCCAGTGTGTGGTTTGCGCCCCCGCCAGGGAAACTCTCCTCATCCCCCAGGGCCGGCAAGATTCTGCAGGGACCATTATGTAGTTACAGATCCGCCAAGGGAGAGGCTGGTGAAATACACTGATAAACATGTAATAGCGCTGTCACCGCAGCGCTGAAGCATACTGATATACATGTAATAGCGCTGCCATCAGACGCTAAAGCACTCACACATTAATAATAAAATTTTGTGTGGAGTACTCACCAGCCAAAGCGCCACAGGGACCCTCAGGGGTTTCTGGCGCTGTGCCCATGCTTCCCCCAGGGCGAGGAACGCAGTGACCGCACGTGTGGTTTGCGTCCCGCCAGGGAAGCTCTCCTCATCCCCCAGGGCCGGCAAGGATTCTGCAGGGACTATTGAGTAAATACAGATCCGCCAAGGGAGAGGTTGGGGTACAGCAGCGCTGGTACCCCTGAGACCTCTAGACCAACTAGTGATCCAAGTCTCCTGTCCGAATATAAAATAATAAAATCTTCTGAGGAGCTGCATTAGCAGCGACCATCCTCTGGACCTCAAATCTTAGACTGGAGCTGAGTAGGAGGAGCCCGAGCTGGAGGGGCCAGCCAGTCAGCACGCTTTTGATCTGAGGTGACATCCTGGTCTGGGCTCCGCCTTCCCATCAGTAATGAATTCCTGTGTCTCCCTCCCTTCCATTCTGCAGCTGAAATAACCCTCAGAGGGGTTAATATTGCAAACTCACCACAATATATATATTTGTGAGCCCCAGCCAATTTTTATGTCTCTAATGAGACTGCAGCTGCAGGATAGCGATCGCTGCGCTGCAGGGTGAGGAATCAGCACTCACCCAGCTGGCCGTGGTGTCTTATGAGGAGAGGAGCGGTCTGAGGAGCCCAGGAGCCTGTGTAATGGCCGCCACAGTGAGGGAGTCGCAGGAGAAACGCCAGAGCGCGCGTCTTCCTGCTCAGAAGACCGGGAATAGTTAGGCCACGCCCCCCGCCAGCTCGAATATTGAGCGCGAACTCCCCCGCTCCTGCTCCCTCTCTGTCCTGCAGGTATCTGCCTGCGGACAAAAATCACCACATCTACTTGTAACAGCGCTGTCACAGCAGCGCTGAAGCATACTGACATACAAGTAATAGCGCTGCTCATTCAGACGCTAAAGCACTCACACATAATTATAATCAAAAATTTGTGTGGAGTACTCACCAGCCAAGGCGCCACAGGGACCCTCAGGGGTTTCTGGCGCTGTGCCCATGCTTCCCCCCAGGGCGAAGAACGCAGTGACCGCACGTGTGGTTTGCGTCCCGCCAGGGAAGCTCTCCTCATCCCCCAGGGCCGGCAAGGATTCTGCAGGGACTTTAAGTAAATACAGATCCGCCAAGGGAGAGGTTGGGGTACAGCAGCGCTGGTACCCCTGAGACCTCTAGACCAACTGGTGATCCAAGTCTCCTGTCCGAATATAAAATAATAAAATCTTCTGAGGAGCTGCATTAGCAGCGACCATCCTCTGGACCTCAAATCTTAGACTGGAGCTGAGTAGGAGGAGCCCGAGCTGGAGGGGCCAGCCAGTCAGCACTCTTTTGATCTGAGGTGACATCCTGATCTGGGGCTCCGCCTACCCATCAGTAATGAATACTGTGGCTCTCTTCCTTCCATCTGCAGCTGAAAAAAAACAATGCCGTTAATATTCATCTGCACAAATCATGGGCATGATGAGGACACAGTTCACACTCACCTCAAACACACACATAAACTACTTCAACACATACACACTTACCTAAACACACATACTCACCTCAACACACACACCTTGACCACACACATCTCAACACAAACACTCGCCTCAACACACATGCACTCATCCCAACACACACTCACCTCAACACACACACACTTCCGTCAATACACATACACTCAGTTCAACACACACTCAGCTCAACACAAAACCTCACCTCAACACAGATACATCGCAACGCACACGCTCGCCTCAACACATACACACTAACTTTAACACACATACACTCCTCAACACACATTCACCTCAGCACACAAACTCACCTCAACACACACTAACTATAACACGTGCATATACACATACTTGAACATTTCTGCAACACACAGATATGCATACTCACCTCAAGACACATACACACTCGCATAATACAAACCCATGCACAGTCACAAACCTCACACACATTATTTTATTGCTGGGTCATCATACATACCGCTTCAAAACTGCAGTTCTGGACACAACCACGTATGTACACAGACATACATACATAGGCACATGCACGAACACCCACCTTCTGTGCTGGATCTTGAAAAGTTTTCTCCCTTGATAAATGCAGGTCTTATCATACTCACTCCACAATTCTCAGTACAGCATTGGAGAAGGGTTAAGAAAGAAGAAAACAATGCTGTTAATAATCATCTGCACAAATCATGAGCATAATGAGGACACAGGTCTCACTCACCTCAACACACACTCACCTCAACACACACATAGACTCACTTCAACACACGCTCACCTCAACATTATCTCACTTGATAAATGCAGGTCTTATGATACTCACTCCACAATTCTCAGTACAGCATTGGAGAAGGGTCAGGAAAGAAGAAAACAACGCTGTTAATGCTCATTTGCACAAATCATGGGCATGATGAGGACAAAGGTCATAGTCACCTCAACACACACCTCAACACACACATAGACTCTCTTCAACACACACTCACCGAAAAGTTTTCTCCCTTGATAAATGCAGGTCTTATGATACTCACTCCACAATTCTCAGTACAGCATTGGAGAAGGGTCAGGAAAGAAGAAAACAAAACTGTTAATGCTCATTTGCACAAATTATGGGCATGATGAGTACAAAGGTCACACTCACCTCAACACACACTCACCTCAACACACACATAGACTCTTCAACACACACTCACCTCAAAGTTTTCTCCCTTGATAAATGCAGGTCTTATGATACTCACTCCGCAATTCTCAGTACAGCATTGGAGAAGGGTGAGGAAAGAACACGGATTTTGGTAAGAACTTACCTGTAAAATCCTTTTCAGCGAAGGAAGGAAGAGAGACACAGTATTCATTACTGATGGGTAGGCGGAGCCCCAGATCAGGATGTCACCTCAGATCAAAAGAGTGCTGACTGGCTGGCCCCTCCAGCTCGGGCTCCTCCTACTCAGCTCCAGTCGTACCAAAGCTTTTAGGAAAAGAGCCAAGATCACCAGCGGAGCAACATAACCCCTTCTGAAGGAAATTCAGAGAAAAAACACAAGGATACAGGTTATGCATGCAAAGAAAGCCAAAAACCACAGAGTTCCAGGTACTACTCACGGAACCTGACTACTGCGATGAGCTGGCGATGCTGGAACAGAGCCTTAGCGCGCTGACCTCAGCCCAGATAATCGCTATCAGATAAGAGTCGCGCTGCATCTGAAAAAATCAACACACTTCTGCCTTGGGAGGGTGCTGTGTCTCTCTTCCTTCCTTCGCTGAAAAGGATTTTACAGGTAAGTTCTTACCAAAATCCGTGTTTCAGCTGCAGATGGAAGGAAGAGAGCCACAGTATTCATTACTGATGGGACGTCCCAAAGCAGTTCAAAAATAAGGGTGGGAAAAACCAACAAAAGGCAGAAACCCAACAACCTTAACAACAAAGCGCAACCAGCGCTAAACACAAGTTCATCCAGAACTTTAAACTACAGCTGCCTGCAGGACCCTACGTCCGAGGGCTGCATCAGCGGAAGCACTGACGTCCACTTTATAAAACCTTGTAAACGTGTGGACAGAGCGCCAAGTTGCCGCTCGGCAGAGCTGCACTGCCGAGGCACCTTGATGAAAAGCCCACGATGAGGCCACAGCTCTCGTAGAATGGGCTCGAATCTTAATCGGGCAAGATTCACCCCGAAGACGGTAAGCTTCCAAAATAGCTGACCGGATCCAACGAGCTATAGAATCCTTGGAAGCTCGTTGACCACGCCGACGACCTGCTGGAACCACAAACAGGGAGTCCGTCTTAACGAAAACCTTGAGTAATAGATAGATAAAACTTCAAGGCCCGCACTAAATCCAATGTGTGTAAATCTCGCTCTTTCGCATTCTTCGGATCCGGACAGAGTGAAGGCAACACAATATCCTGGTTAACATGAAATTGTGACACCACTTTAGGCAAAAAATCACCCCGAGTGCGAAGCACTACACGATCCGGAAAAAACTCCCAGAAAAGGAGGCGAACAAGAAAGAGCTGCCAACTCAGAAACTCTCCTCAAGGAAGTGACTGCAACAAGGAAAGCCACCTTCCAAGAAAGTAAAGAAAGGCTAGCAGAAACCATAGGCTCAAAAGGTTTATGCTGAAGAGTCTCCAAAACAAGGTTGAGCCGCCAAGGAGACACGGGTGCCTTCCGCGGCGGAAACTTACGAGATATACCTCGGAAAAAGGAGAGCACGTCTCTATTTGAAGCAATGGTTCTCCGGTACAATAAGGACAGAGCAGAAATCTGACCTTTCAGAGTGCTGACTGCCAAACCCTTGTCTAGCCCATGCTGCAGAAAAGCCAACAGGTTGGGAATGGAAAATTTTCTCGGGTTCCGAGAGGACCCCAAACACCACGAAAAGAAGGTTTCCCAAATTTTGTGGTAAATCCTAGTAGTAGCCGGACATCTTGCAGCACGAAGGGTAGCAATGACCTCGGCTGAGAAACCTCTACGGGTCAAGATTTCGGTCTCAAGAGCCACGCCGTCAAACGCAGGGACATCAAGTCCGGATGACAAACGGGCCCCTGAGTCAACAAGTCCGGTTGAAGAGGGAGTGGAAAAGGAGGTGCCGCCAACAGCGACATTATTGTCGAGAACCACACCCTTCTTGGCCAGTCTGGAGCTATCAAAATAGCTGGAATTCTCTCTAGTCTGATCCGACGCAGTACTAGAGGAAGTAAGGATATCGGCGGGAATACATAGATCAGCTCGAACTGATCCCACTGAGCCACTAGAGCATCCACCGCCACCGCCTTCGGGTCCTTGTACCTGGACATGAACGTCGGTAACTTGGCATTGGACCTGGACGCCATCAAATCCACTTGGGGGTTCCCCAGCGAGAGCACAGTAGTGCAAAAACATCCGGGTGGAGGCTCCATTCCCCGGGATCCAACCTTCTGCGACTGAGAAAGTCCGCTGTAACATTCTGAACCCCTGGAATGTGAATCGCCGAAATGGCTGGTACACTGGCCTCTGCCCAAATCAGAATTCGGGACACCTCTACCATGAGTCTGGAACTCCTTGTCCCACCTTGGTGATTGATATACGCGACAGCCGTCGCATTGTCTGTCTGCACTCGGACTGGCAGACCGCTCAAAGGGACCGTCCAATGTTGGAGGCAAAGGAAAATCGCCCTCAATTCCAGGATGTTGATCGGAAGAACAGACTCTTCCGATGACCATACCCCCTGAATCCAGAGATTGTTCCAAACACCCCCCCAGCCCGTCAGGCTGGCATCGGTGGTTATGACTGACCACTTCGGAGGGAGGAAAGACTTCCCCAGGGAGAATACCCCTGGACGTAACCACCATTCTAGAGAATCCCGCACCGCGCGAGAAATGGTGACACTGCAATCCAGCGATTGCGACTGATTCCATCGACTCAAGATGAACCTTTGGAGAGTCCTGGAGTGGAACTGGGCAAAAGGAATTGCCTCCATGGACGCCACCATCAGTCCCAGAAGACGCATACACTTCCGTAGAGACATTGCCGTTGAGGATCTCATAATCTGTACATGTCGAAGAAGACATGACTGTTTGTCTGGTGGTAGGGAAACTACCGACCGAAACGTGTCGAGAAGCATTCCCAAAAAGAGGATTGTCCTCGATGGTTCCAGGGACGACTTCTCCCAATTGACCAGCCAACCGAAGTCCTTCAGAAACTGAAGAGACAAATCCCGAGCCGTCAACGCCTCCTCCTCCGAGGAAGCCACGATCAAAAGATCGTCCAGATAAGGGAGAATCGTAATCCCCTGTCTCCGAAGGATTGCCATGAGGGCGCCAGAATTTTTGTAAAGACGCTTGGCGCTGAGGCTAAGCCGAACGGCAGAGCCACGAACTGGTAATGATTCTGACCTATGGCAAATCGAAGACAGCGCTGATGAGCCTTTCCGATGGGAATATGCAAATAGCGTCGCGAATATCGATTGACACCAGAAAATCGTTCTGTGACAGAGCTGCCACAACGGAGCGAAGCGACTCCATGCGAAATTTCCGGGCATGTACATGCCGGTTTAATCGCTTGAGATCCAGAATCGGGCGAAATTTGTTCTCCTTTTTGGGAACTATAAAAAGGTTGGAATAAAAACCTTTCCCTCGGTCCTCTGACGGAACCGGTATCACTACAACCCTTTTGTAGCAGAGATTCGACCTCTCGCTGTAGAGCGACAACAAGCTCGGGTTCCGACGGAACGCGAGACTGACAAAAAACATTTGGGGGTCGAGAAGCAAACTCTATGAAATAGCCTGCCGACACAATTCGCGTTGCCCAGGAATCTGGAACGCGAGCCATCCAAGTCGCCTTGAAAAGAAGCAGGCGACCCCCCACTCGAGAATCCTCGAGTGGACCCCTGGCGTCAATTAGACTTTGCGGGCTTCTTGTCAAGTTCCCGCTTGTCCTGGCGGAAACTCTGCTTCCAGGGAGTACGAGTTTTCTGAGAGGATTTCTTTCCTGAGAAGGAAGGACGACCCGATCCCCACGAGGAGTGACTAGATCGTCCTCGGCCCCAAAAGGATCGCCGACCACTATAGACACCAGGCTTACTGGACACCGAGGCCATGGCCCTACGCTGTGGTAATGCTGATTCCTTCGCCTTAGCCTTGGAAATCAGCTCTGTGAGGTCGGATCCAAAAAGATGGCCACCCTTGTAAGGTAAGGCCAACAATCCTTGTTTGGAAACTGCGTCCCCGGCCCACTGTCTGAGCCATAAAGCTCTTCTGACTGTGACCGCTGAAGCTTGCGCTTTGGCCAGCAGAGATGCCGTATCCAGACCGGCATCAAAGATATAACAGGCTGCCGTTTCTAACCATTCACAAGTTTCCCGTATCTCAGATAACGGAGATTCATTGTGCAACTCCGTCTTCAGACGTGCCAACCAGCCTAGAGGAGCTCTAGCAGCACACATGGATCCTAGCACTGCTCGGAATCCATGACCCGCAGCCTCATAGCTTGCTTTTGCCGCCAATTCTGTTTTTCTATCCAAAGGCTCCTGTAAGCTCGCTTTCCCCTTAATAGGGAGTAGTGAGGATTTACTAAGCTGAGATAAAGACACATCCACCTCAGGAGCAGAAGTCCAATTAGCCTTTAACTCCGCAGAGCAAGGATAAAGTGTATCCAAGAAATGCGTTCCATGAAAACGCTTATCCGGACATAGACGTTCCTCCTATTACACTATTAAGCTCATCCAGAGCTGGCAATGTTGAACGCGAAGCACGGGACTCCTGGAACATGCGTGCTGCTTTACCAGGACGACTAGTTACCTCCTCCGGTAACTGTAATATATCTCTCATGGCTTCAATTAATGCCTCCGTACGCTTCACCATAGAGGAACGCCCCTGCGGCTCGTCCGCATCTGAATCGGATACTTCTCCATCCGAATTTAAAGGGGAACTCCGCCCAATATCAGATACGTCTGACTCGCTCCTGTAGAGGGCCGGTAACGGCCTGCGTCGCTTCCTCTGAAGGAATTAGCAGACACATATTGAACCTAAAAGGTCAGACAAGTTGTTGATCGATCGAGCGATATCTCCAATTTTTCACCGCTGTCGACCGCAGCGCTAGACGCTGTGGAGGTCTGCGTATCGGATTGCCGCAATGGCACTGGACGTGGTCCGCGGCATCTGAAACTCTGTTCAGACATGTCTCACCTGTATAACAGGTCAAAGCGGTAATACCAGCAAAAAACTATGCGGTTTTTCTTTTCTTTTTTTTTTTTTTTTTTTTATATGCTGAAGGGTTAACGCTCCACCAGGCAGGGTTACCCACGGTATTCAGTCAAAAAATTTTGCTGGTAGAAATAACCCTCACCCAGCTGGCCGTGGTGTCTTTGGGGGGACGGTCTGGGGCCCAGGGCCTGTGAAGGCCGCCACAGTGAGGGAGTGCAGGAGAAACGCCAGAGCGCGCGCTTCCTGCTCCAAAAAGACCGGGAATAGTTAGGCCACGCCCCCTGCTAGCTCAAATATTGGCGGAATCCCGCTCCTGTCCCTCTCTTCCTCGCTATTGCCTGGGACAAAAAGATCCCACATCTACAATGTAAAAGCGCTGTCACAGCAGCGCAAAGAAATAGCATACAAGTAGTAGCGCTGTCCCGCAGCGCTGAGCATCACCATTATTATAATAAAAATTTGTGGAAAATCAGCTTAGCGCCACAGGGACCCCCAGGGGTTTCTGGCGCTATGCCCATGCTTCCCCCAGGGGGGAAGCGCGTGACCGCGTGTGGTTTGCCCCCCCGCCAGGGAAAACTCCCTCATCCCCCCGGGCCGGGCAAGGATTCGCAGGGGGACCCTTATGTAAATACGTCCCCCCAAGGGAGAGACTGGTGAAAACCTGATAAACATTAATAGGCTGTCACCGCAGCGCTGAAGCTACTGATTACATGTAATACGCTGCATCAGACCCTAAAGCACTACACATTAAATAAAATTTTTGGGGGTACCTCACCGCCAAAGGGGCGCCACGGGACCCTCAGGGGTTTCTGGCGCGGCCATGCTTCCCCCCAGGGCGAAAACCAGTGACCGAGTGTGGTTTGCGTCCGCCAGGGAAGTTTCCCCACCCCCCAGGGCCGGCAAGGATTTGCAGGGACTTTAAGTAAAAAAGATCCGCCAAGGGAAGGTTGGGGTACAGCAGCGTGGTCCCCCCTGAGACCTTAGACCAATGGTGACCAGTCCCTTCGAATATAAAATAAAAAATCTTCTGAGGACTGCTTAGCGGACCTCTCTGGACCTCAAATTTGGACTGGAGCTGAGTGGAGGAGGCCCGAGTGGAGGGCCAGCCATTCAGCACTTTTTGATTGGGTGACATCTGATCTGGGGTCCGCCTAACCCATAGAATGAATACTGTGGCTTCTTCCTTCCATCTGCAGCTGAAAAAAAAAAAATGCGTTTAATATTCCTGAAAATATGGGCATAGAGACACAGTTCACCTCACCTCAAACACACACAAAAATACTTAACACTACCCTTCCCCTAAAAACATACCTCAAACACATTCACCTTAACCACATTCAACTAAAACACACAAATCACCTCAATCACACACTCCCTAAACAAAATATCACTTCAAACAACACCTCGCCACACACATCTAACACAAACACCGCCTCAAAAACACATGCCTATCCAACACACACTCATCAACCCCACACTTCCGTCCTTACACCAGTTCAACACCATAGCAACAACAAACCTCAACTCAAACAGTAATGCAAGCACACCTCGCCTCAACACTAACACTAATTTTAAAACCGCATACACACCTCCACACATTCACCTCAGCACACAAACTCACCTCAACACACACTAACTATATCAGTGCACCCACATATACACATACTTGAACAATTCTGCAAAAAACCAGATATGCATACTCACCTCAAGAACATACCACTCCTAATACAAACCCAGCAACAGTCCAAACCTCAAAACATTATTTTATTTTTGGGTCTCACAATACCGCTTCAACCTGCAGTTTGGGACAAACCAGTAGTACACACACAACATGCACAGGCATAGGCCGAACACCCCTTAGTGCTGGATTTGAAAAAGTTTTCTCCAATGATAAATCAGATCTTTGATACCACTCCACAATTCTATATAGCATTGGAGAAGGGTTGAAAGAAAACAATGCCGTTAATAATCATCGCACAAACCAGGATGAGAGGACATAGTTCACACTCACCCAAACACATCACCTCAACAACAAAAACCTCAACACACATCCCCCTCAACACACACGACTCCCTTAACACTACAATTATTCAACAAAACCCCTCAAGCGCACCCTTAACACACACTTATCAATACACTAGACTCCTTCAACACACCCTCAACCACAACAATCGCAAGGCACAACGTCACCTCAACACATAGTAAAAAAACCATACACACCTCAACACCATCACCTAGCCACAAACTACCTAAAACCTCATTTAAACACTGCACAAAACATATACACATACTTGCACATGCCGCAAACAAAGAATGACACTCACCTCAAGACATATACACACTCACATAATAAAACCCCAAAAAAAGCCAAAACCATCACCACATTTTTTTTGTAGGTCATAAACATACCCCTAATATTGCAGTTCTGGAAACAAGTAGTAACACAACATACCGCCACAGCCAAACACCAACCTTCTGGTGGATCTTGAAAGTTTTCTCCCTTGTAAATGCAGGTCTTATGATACCCAACCACAAATTTCAGAAAAGCATTGGGAAGGCAAGAAAGAAGAAAACAATGCTGTTAATAATCATTGCACAATTCATGGATGATAGGACAAAGGTCACACAACTCAACTCCACATAGACTCTCTTCCACAACTCACCTCAAAGTTTTCTCCCTTGATCATGCGGTCTTATGTACTCTTCCACAATTCTCAGTACAGATTGGAGAAGGGGAGGAAAAAAAAAACAATGCCATTAATATTCATTGCACAAATTTGGGGCCATGATGGGACACGTTCCATCACCTAAACACACACTCACAAACCACTCCATCCCTAAACGCCCACTCAACACAAATAAACTAACTTAAACACACAAACCTTAACACACCACCATCAACACACACTCATTCAAAACACACTAAACACCTCAAACTACCACTTACCTAAACACACATCACCCAACATACAATTACCTACACAAATTCAACTCAACACAACATCACCTCAATAACATACCTAAAAACAATACCCCTAACAACACCTCGACCACAACATCCAACACAAAACTGCCCAAAAACCCTGCAATCCCAACACATCCCAAACACACAATTTCGTCATAACATACCTCAGTTAACAAAC